>KZ805329.1:75886-264470 GCA_003073855.1 Periconia macrospinosa | reverse complement strand
AGGGGTAGCTGCATGTAATTCCGACAACCGAGTCACGTGACCCACGTGATCCACCATCCCGCCAAGACCAACCATCGAGAGATGGCACACCACCTAAGGATGGCGAGCCATCTGAGGATGGCACCTGAATAGAAGAAGGCACCACAATACTCTCATGTATATAAACAGTAGACAAGAAGCCCTTATGGTTTCTTGTATTCACTCTAAGTTAGCATCCACTTCTTGGAAATACAATCTTATTGTATCACTGCTCTACCTTCTATCTGCTTCCTGCTAGTCATCCGCGAAAACCAACCTGAGACTCTTCGGATCTTAACACTAGGCTAGTATACTTTAAAATACTATAAACTCTAGCCCTAAACTAATAAACACTAGTAATAGATAATTTAAGACCCCTTACTAGTATAGTTTTATATCTTTCTTACTTTTAATTAACTTAAATAGCCTTTTTTACCTACTACTAACTAACTATAGGCCTTATACTAATAGTTCTTTATAATATTTATACTTTAGTATATCTAGTAGTAATAGCTTAGGTCTATTTAACACTATAACTTATTTAGGTATATAAGTAACTAGTAGATTAGCTAAATAATCTAATAAGGTACCTCTAACTTATTACTATACTAAATTAAACTAGCTTAGCTACTAATTTTTTTTATAGCTAACTTAGCCTATTTATAAATATCTTAGTAGACGCGCTATAAATAGCCTTTAATCTAGCTAAGTAATACTCTATACTTATACTTTTTATAAATAGCTAATAAATACGTACCTAAATACTTAAAATAATAGTCTATAATACTACTATCTATTATTTTAGTAGTAATTTCTATTATACTATAATATTACTATAGGTCCTTTTATATTTATAGTAGCTATATTTCTAATTTTTTAATTATTTTACTACTACTAATACTAATATTTTATTTTTATAGTAGTATAGAACTTTTTTTACTACGTAACCTTAACCCTATTATATATTAACTCTAAGTAACTCTAACTACCTTAATAATATATACTACTTATATAAAAACTAGAGGTATAGTATAACTTAATGTACTAAATAATATACTTAAATTTTACGTAAATTTACTTATAAAAACCTAACTATACTAACCTTCTAAAGTTTATTATACTTAGCCTATATAATATAAACTACGTAGCGGGATAAATATTTTATTATTAGGGTAAAACTACACTTAACCCTTAGTATAGTTACTACCCTAAGTTAGAGTAATGCTTTAAAGTAAAAGGTTACCCTTTTACTAAAAAGTTTAGAAAACGCTTTAATTAAGGGCTAATATTCTAGGTATTAGACTACCCTTTAAGATGCTAACTTTTTTATTAATATCCTTTAACGCCTTTAAAGCGTTTAGCTCCTTAATATATATACCTAAAAAAAAAACTAGCTATTACTTATAATACTATAAGTATTTACGCTACTTTTAAAAATAACTCTTTTTTATACGTACTACTAGAAGCGCTTAAAAAGCTTACTCTTTTATATTATCTATAGCTACTTTTTATTTTTTTAAGTAGGCTAATTCTTTATTAATCTTTAAAAAATTTAGCGTAGGAACTTCTACTAGTTTATACTTTATAATACTATTATAATAATAAGTCCTATACTACTTTTTTAATAATAATATTTTATATACTAAACCCTTTTTTATATAATATTTGTAGGTAACTATTATAATAAATCTAATTTTATTTATATAATTTCTAGTAGCGTAATAATAGGTAGTACTACTAAAAACTATAATTAGTTTATAAAAATATAAACTCTAAAGAGAAAAGATAATATTATAAACCTATATAGGGAATAGGCGCTTATAAAGAAAAGTAGAGTAAAGAGGTATAGGTAGAAAATAATAAAGGGTAACTATAACTAATTAATAATAATAAGGTTACGTAATTTTATAATCCTAAGCTTAGTAAGTTAGGTAAGCTATAGGATTCTATAAGATTTTATAGAATCCTATAAGCTAAGATTATAGGATCTTATAAAAGAATATAGGATTACTAAAGTATATAGATAGTAGGTAAAATGCCTTTATAGCTTTTATATTTACTCTAAGTTAGTATCTACTTTTTAGAAATATAATTTATTATATTATTACTCTATCTTCTATCTACTTTCTACGCTATTTATCTATAAAAACTAACTTAAGACTTTTTAGATCTTAATATTACACTAGTACTACCCTATAAGTTATAACTAGCGTCCTTTATTTTATACTATTATATAAAACGTATAGCTAAATATCTATCTAAGTATACTTAAAAATAATAAAAATATTAGTTAATTTATAAACTACTATTTAAGTAACTATATTTTAATAAAGTTAATTATAGGCGCCTATTATATAAGGATATAAAAATAGTATAAAGTTTTTTAATAATAGGTATAGAGAAATTACGTTAATAGAATATTTCTTAATAATAGATATAAAAAGTATACCTAAACGTAAAATTATAATAAAAAATATATTAGGTAATAGGAAAAATAAGACTATAAGTATTCTATATTTAATTTACCTTTCCTCTATAGAAATAGAAAAGTACTATATACTATATTCTAACTTTACTATATAATTACTTAAATAGGGGTATATTTCTAATATAATTGTAGTATATTAGGTTACGTAACCTAGAACTAGATTAACCTATATTCTAATATTTATATACTACTATCTACCTCTAGTAGCAAGCTCTCTACGCTGCTATTATATATATATATAGAATTATATTAATTTACTATAATATTGCGGCCGAAGTGTACTAGTATCTAGAAGATAATATTTAGACTACTATATAGTAAAAAACTATTAGGTATATAGTAATAGAATTTACACTTATTTTGCTAACAACAAAAATAGAGAAATATTACAAAAGTGCTATAGGTAGGTTCTAATTAGGTTTAATACAAGGATGCTAAGGAGCTATCTTTCGTGTAACTAATCTATTACTACTATGTATAATACTTAGGTAGTTCTAGGCGGATTATAAGACGTTATATATAGGATAGAAGTAGTGTAGAAAAATAAAGAAAATATATAGGGGGAGTAGTCCGTGCGTTGGCACGGACTTAGACGCTAATTAGAAATAGGTTAGTACTAGGAATTAGCTGTGTGGCTATTAGTTGCGCACGTAATAGGTTTAATTTAAAAGCGTTTTAGGTTAGAAAAAGATAACTAAGCGTAATAAATATAGTAAAGGTTAGTTATCTTATTATATTAGGTTTAGGGAAGGATACTATAATAGTACCCCCTTTCTTTAAGATATAGTTAGTTATTAAGTTAGGTTAGGTATTAGATTATTTTTATCTAAAAACAGGTTTAGTTTAGACGGGTATTAGGCGTAGAATTAGGTTACTACGGCATTCTCTTATAGAGATTTAGCTAGCTCCTATAATAGTTCGTTATAGCTAGCCTATTAGGTTAGGTATTTATATTAACGTTATTATTTATTATAGCAGATCTTCTTAATACTAATAATAACGTACTTTAGTTTATTATTAATTATAATAGAATTAGGCGGAGGGTTCTACTAGCTAGGCAAGTAATTAAATTTAGGTGCAGCTAGTTAGAGCAGAAACATATAAAAAACGGGGTGTATCTTTATACTATTAGGTAAGTTAAGTTAGTAAGCGTAGAAAGACACTTTTTACGCTACCTTAAAGGGGCCTACATTCTTCTAGTCTAGCTTCTTTAACTATTAGTTAGTTTAGATATTTTAGGTATTAAGCTAGACTTAGTCTCTTATTGTGTACGTGGGAGTAGGTATTTAGTTATAGTTTGCGTGTTTTTGTTAAAGGGCTTACGCCTAAAGTATCTTTTTATAGATATATTTAGTTAGGTTTTAGATCTTATCTACTAGCTTATTAGCGTTTACTACTTATAGAGCTTTATAATAGGGTTAGGCTGTATTTAAAGGTAGTTTAAATCCTATTTATAGATGTTAGCTAGACGTAGCTAGGAATAGAAAAACTTAAGTTAATTTAGATATCGTGTTATTTGCTTTAAACTAGGCCGTAGGTAACTAGGCTACCTAGTTATCCTGCTAGTAATTTGTAAACGCACAGAGTACTTATTTTATCTATGCGTTTATAATTTTAGTTTAACTATCTATTTCTAGATAGAAAGCGGTAAAGAGTTAGATATTAATCTTTAGTTACTTATAGAGTTTATCCTAAAAAGTAGATATAAATTATCTTCTTTTATTAGATACTATTATTTTAAGTAGTTTATAATAGACCTAAACGTATTAGTAGAATAATAGGGCCGTTGCGGGCGCTATTATTAAGGCATAAAGTATTAGGTATTAGTATTTAGTTAGTTTATCTATAACTACTATAATATTTATATAGCCTTTAGACTTAGGTAGGTTAATAATAAAGTCTATAAAGATATCTTTTTAGGCTTAGTTAGGGATTAGGAGTAGTTTTAATAAACTGTAGTACTTCTTACGGAAGGCTTTAGCTTTATAATAAGTATAGTAGTAAAATATAAATTAGCGGACGGCTTTAAATATATGTAGCTAATAGTACTTACGTTAAAGAATGTTTAAGGTTTTACCTTTACCTAGGTATTTACCTACTAAAGAATTATATATAAGTTAGAGTAGTTTTATTCTTAGTTCGTCTAAATTAGGAATTACTAATTAGTCTTAGTAGTAGAGTCTACTATTTTAGTTTTTATAGTTACTTAGTATAATTAGTTTTAAGTAACAAGTACCGTTTTAGAGTAGTGCTAGTGTTAACTAAATAAACTTATTATCTAGGTACTTGTTATTAATTATCTACGTAATTATTTAGTTAGTTTTATTTAGATTTAGTTCTATAAATAGTCCAGGTCGTAATAGAGTCTAGTTTTAAGCTTATCGGGCTTCTTCCTGCGCAGGTACATCCTAGGACCTATAGGTTAGTGCGTTAGGCTTTTTTTTATTCTTACTAGGTTAGTACGTTATTATAAAGTTAAATTTTAATAAGTATTTAGACTAATAAGCCTATTAGTGGCTTAGTTGTTTAGTTATAGTAAAGTACTAGAAGTTCTTATAGTTACTTAGGACTTAGATTAGAAACGCGGCACCTTTAAGTTTAAGTCTCTATTATTTAAAATACTGCACAATAGTAAGTAGTTTTTTATTATAGATTTTATAGTTACTCTTAGCAGAACTTATACGCTTAGAGAAGTAGATAATAGGGCAAGTAATTTTATTAGAGTTAGTCTAAAATAGTACGTCTGCTATAACGTAATTAGAGGCGTTGGCTTCTATAAGAATTAGAAAGTTAGGGTTAAAGTATTAGAAAATTAGGGCTTTAGTAAATGCGCGCTTTAGCTAATTAAAAGAGTGTCTATAGGTAGAATTAAATTTAAATTAGACGTTTTTTTTAGTAAAGTTTACTATAGGGCTTACTAGTTTAGAAAAGTTATTAATAAATTATTAGTAAAAATTTAAAAACCTAATAAAGGTACGTACGTTCTTTACGTTCTATAGGTATTTCTAGTTTATAACTACCTAGACCTTTTTAAGGTCTATTTAGATACCATTTATAAATATTACGTACCTAAGGTACGTAACTTTAGACTTATAGAACTCGCATTTATTAACGTTAAGTTGTAATCTAGCTTCTTCTATTGCTTTTAGCACTAGCCTTATATACTTCTTATATTTATATAAGTTGTTGCTATATATTAAAATGTTATTAATATACGTAGTGTAGAATATATCTAAATATAGGCGTAAAACGTTGTTTACGTAGTGCTAAAACGTGCTTAGAGCGTTTACTAATCTAAAAGGCATAACTAGATACTTAAATAGGCCGTATTAGGTTTAGAACGTAGTAAGCTACTTATTACCTTTAGCTATCTAGAGCTTATTAAAGGCGGTAATAATATTAAGTTTTATATAGAACTTAGCCTTACTTAACCTATTAAGGGTTTCCTATAGTAAAAAGATTAGGTATTAGTTCTTTATAGTTAGGGCATTTAGTCTATAGTAATTAACGCAGAATTAGAGGCTGCCTCCTAGCTTTTTTATAAAGAGTATAGGCGAGGCGATAGAAGACGAGCTAGCTTATATAAACCTTTTTTCTAAGTTCTTATTAAGGTACTTTTAAAGTACTTTTAGCTTATTTAAAGATATTCTATATAGCAGTCTATAACCTAGTTATTTATTAGGTTTAAGTTTAATCTAGTAATTATACGGGCGTTAAATTAGAAGCTTATTAGCTTTGGATTAGAAGAAGATATATAATAAGTTATAGTACTTGGCGGGTACCTTTATTTTTAGGTTAGTATATAATTTAGGCGTAAGAGCTTTATTAATATTAGTAATTAAGATAGTAAGGATTTTATAGTTAGGTTAACGGGCTAGTATTAGGAAGGGGGCGGAACTAATATAGTTAATATCTATAGGTGGTTCGTTAAGAAATAGGGGCGATTCAGATTAGGTTTGTAGTTTAGTTAGAGTTCCTACATTAAAGTTAGAGATAGATTAGGTTTAGGTTTTATATAGGTATTTGCGTAAGTAGACAGCCTAGTAATAAGAAGAGTTAAACTTTAGAACTTAGTTCTAGTAATTAAACGCGACTTAGTATTAATATAGCTACGGTTAGCTAAGTATTAAATTATATTGTCTAGTGTTTATTACGTAGAGGTTAATCCTCTTAATATAGTATTAGTGTGTAAGTGTAATAGAGGTTTTATATAAAATAGAACCTCTTTTAAGTTATTTTCTATTAAATCTAGTTAGGTATATTATTTAGTATAGGAGAGTTAGTTAGAAATTTAGCTTATACGCTAGTTTCTAGTTAATGTAACTAATACCGTTTACTCTAGAGTTAATTAGGGCACGAACTACCTTAGAAACACGTCCTTATTATATTAATATAGGCACGTTTACCTAATATTTCTAATTATTATTTAGAAAAGCAGTCTAGAGGTTAGTAGAAATTTAGTATTAAATTAGTCCTAGAAAGTAACTTAACGCTAGGATAAGTCTTTTTATAAGCGCTTAAAGCTTTAGCTATAGCTTCTTTTTAAACATTAAAGAAAGCTTTAGAAAAATAGTATTAATTCTATACTATTTCGGCAGCGGGTTAGAGGTAAGATAGAATAGGCGTAGATAGGTATACTACCTACTTTTACTTAGGGGAGTAGGATAGAGTAGTCTTAGGAGATATAGCTATACTTTCTACACTTAAAGTAGAGGCCTTTCTTTTTATAGTTTTTGCGTTCTTTAGAACTAATAGAAGCGTAGGATAAATTAATTTCTATAGCGTTAAGGGGTCTAGTTAAAGTAGGAGTAGTCTAGGGGTGGTACAGAAAGGTAACAATAGGGAGGAATTTTATATTATTATTATAAGTAGTAATTAAGTTAGTATAAGTATTTAAACTCTAAGGTAGGGCCTTACTAACTATTACTTAATTTAATTTAGGGGATAGAGAGTTGCGGAGGGAAGCAATTAAACTAATCTTATTTAGGCCTATATTAGTAGTATATCGTTGGAATTTAGTAAAATAAGCTGTAAAACTTTTCTTTCCTTATTTAAGGGATGCAAGTTAGCTTAGAGTAGTTATTTCCTTATAAGGGTTACTGTATATAGCTTCTAAAAAAGAAATAAGTTAATCTATAGTATTAATTTCTTTATCTATTAGAAAGTTAACTAGTGTAACTACGTTACGGTCTAAGTAAGAGTGTGTATATAGGAGATAAGAGCGTTTGGAGGGGTATTAGTTAGAGTTACCTTTAAGTTTGTATTAAAGCTTTTAGAGGAACGCAGGTAGGTCTTTTTTTTTTTTATTAAAAGAGGGGGGGTTAGGGAGTTTATTAGTTTTTACTCCTACTATTTTAGAGGGTAATTAGGTTATAGGTAGAGTTGTCTAGGAGGGAGATAAGCCACTCCTAGACTTTAGGGTGTTTTCTAAGACTGGAGGATCTTTAATATTAAAAGTTATCTTTTTTAGATAAAAAACAGACTATTTAACTATTACTAGCTTAGAGCGCAGGGCAGTTATTTTATTATAGTATTAAGCTTCTTATTAGGTAAGGGTTTATTATAACAATTTAATATATATTATAGTGCTAGCTTTAATTATAGCTAGTTTAGAGAAGATTAATTATAGCGGGTTAGATTTAGTAGCCATTCTTAGCTTAAAAGGGGACACAACGTATTATTATAAAAGTGCTACAGGTAGGTTCTAATTAGGTTTAATACAAAGATGCTAAGGAGCTATCTCTCATGTAACTAATCTATTACTACTACGTACAATACTTAAGTAGTTCTAGGCGGATTATAAGACGTTGTATATAGGATAGAAGCAGTACAGAGAAATAAAAAAAATATATAGGAGGAGTAGTCTGTGCGTTGGCACGGACTTAGACACTAATTAGAAACAGGTTAGTACTAGGAATTAGCTATGTAGCTATCAGTTGCGCACGTGACAGGTTTAATTCAGGAGCGTTTCAGGTTAGGGAAGGATAACTAAGCGTAATAAATACAGTAAAGGTTAGTTATCTCATTATATTAGGTTTAGGGGAGGATACTGTAACAGGAAACGTTTTAAAGTTAACGCCTTATAATAGGTGCTAATAGAACTTAGCATACTATTTAGACCTGTCTCTAGAATAGTCCGTTTAAGCTTTTAGAATATGACGATTTATTAATTACATATCCTTTTCTAAATTCTTTCTTCGTTAACTATCTTAAGGTGAAAAGCGCCACTCCCGCTATACTTATTAAAGAGCTTTACGCGCTAGCAGAAGTGTCCTAATCTCGACCCTAGAAAATCCCGTATATTTATAAACGGCTAATTCAGATTAGTAACATCTTAACAAAGTCAAAAATAGATAAATCCATATTAAGTGCTCTTGAAAAGTTGCGCGAGACTAAATTCCTACCTAGGCGTGCGACTAGTGGCGAATTAGAACTCCTTAGGGTTGCCAACAAATTCGCTATACTTAATCACAAGCGGTACGGGATAGCCTTTGCCGAAAAATCTATTCTGTTGGATTTTAAGTTGCATAAAGTACAGATTCTCAATACTATTTTTCTGTATTTAAAACTAACTTCGCGTTATCTTTTAGTAGCTATTAAAGAGTTATCCGCGGTAGGAGAGGTCCAGATCAAAAGTGTAAACCTTACGCATTCGCTGCAACAGAAAGCCTATTAGCTTAATTAGTATGTTCAGTTTATCTTAAGTGCGTGCGTAACAGCTGTTGCAATGGCTAATTTAAGAAGCTGTACGACCAAGCACAAGAGCACTCAAGCGCTTCGTTGAGACACCACTCTCTTTAATCAACTGTCACAAGTACGGGTTTACTAAACTAACGAGATATCTACAAACTTAATTCTGACATGTAGTAAAACTCCACTGTCCGTGCAAAGCGATCGGCCGGCACTTCATCATGAAATATTCGAGGGACTTTTAAGGCTATTTGTCCCTGAAAGTCAGCGACAACTGGGGTCATGCTTCAGGCTGCAGGTACCTAAATTCCTGGCCAACCTTTTCGGCGTTTCTTCAGAAGCAGCACTCGACATATCAGAGATACTCAGAGCGGAACCCTGGAGGGTAAATGATGTATTGATGGATCTCGACATACCGCGTGTGTCTTGGATCGAACAGCCCCAGGTAGCAGACCCTCCAGCTGCGGAGACACTGCCCGCGAGTGAAGATAAGGAGACGGTAGAAGTTGTTGTGACCAGCACACGATCTGCAGATTACAGAGCCGATATACTTAGCGAGGAAGCAAGTCGTGTGTATCGTGGATCGCCAGATGTAAGCTTCCCCGATCTGGAAGATGACCCTATTGCCACATATGGCGGTCGCAGCCCGGCTAGCAAAGCGTATCATCGACGCATTGGCGCTCTCGGGGAGCTCCATGTGAGTCAATCAATTGATAGAAAAAGCGTGAAACAAATGAGCTTACGTTCTTCACCTGGATTTTCCAGACCCTCGAGTGCCTAAACCTTCCTGGCTTCACCCGCGATGAAAATTGGCAAAGCACCATTCGTGGCGAGGTGCGGGACCAACCCGAATGCGCTAATCTACAGAATTGGAATGGGGTCGAGACTGCCGACATCGTATACACAGATCGAAAAAGTATCTTAACGCGATGGTTGGCCCGGCATTGCACTGGAGGACTTCCCTTAGCCATGCAACAAGACCGTGATTTTGCTGCACTCCCTATCAAATATTACCTCGAAGTCAAGACCACGCCTGGCGCTTATGAGACACGGTTTTTTCTTGGCGGCAAGCAGTATAAGATGGTATACTATTCCCAGTCTGGGTCCCCGCCATGGCCGGAGCTAATTGAATGAAGATGGAGGACCTTGCAGTACCGGAATTGGGAGCACCTTCGTTCAGCACCTTTGATGAGGTCTTCGTCATCCTGCGGGTCTACCACGTATCGACTTCAAACGTGGCTACAAAGATCTTTGTCGATCCGTATCGGCTACGCAAGTCGCATTTACAGTTTGATTTTGATACCGTCAATGCAATGGTGCGAGATCACACGTAAAGTGAAGCTCTTTTCTTATGAGCAGGAAATTAGCCCGAAGCGGTGAGTGACAAAGTCTGTCGGGGACCAGGTCGTACGTTTTTACAGAGGGCTATGCTTGATAGGGATGGATATGGCGTCAGAGTACGACAGATGTGCGGATGAGTGATTCCGGTTTTCATATGTATGCTACGGAGGTGTTCCAGTTACTGTGAATTGGGAAACTAGCTAGAATGCGAGGTATGGGAGCTGCAATTCATACGGGTGTCTGAGAGTGACAAGTTGTTTAAATGGCACGGGAGCTGAAGCACGGTAGTAAGTCGAACCAGACGTGGTGCCGCTACTACCAATCCGATAACCTGTATTGCATCGCATCACATCCATGATGATTTCCCCGGCCCGCTCCATTCCCACCGTTCACACATTTCTCCCATCGGCTCCTTCTCCATGCCCCTGAATACACGGGGGAAGTCGTTCCAAGGCACGTGAGGCAGCCATGCTTACACGCACAGTGAATGTACATTCCCAACTGAATCTGTGTTAGTAGGGCTACAGCAATCAAACGTGTATAGTTTGCCCGGTATTGGCAAATGTTTGACCCAAGTAGGGCTATAGTTCGCTTTAGTGATGAATGTTCAGTACTGCATCCGTCTGGCCGCGATCTAATCCAGGCATAAAAGCTACCTTCTGAGGAATAATACACGAGGCTAACAGTTCCCTTACAGGGGCTCGTATGGCATGCGTATCAATGGAGATAACTGCGGGGGGCAGAGTTAACCAGGCGTAATCCCTGGGTGATGAGGACCTGGAATCCATCTGCAGTAGGACGTAGACACTCCTCCTAGTGGTATGTGTAGAACGTTAAAGAAGGCCTCCCACCTTAATAAAGGGTTGAGAAAACGTTAATGCAGAATAGTTCCCCAGTTCTTACGTTAAGCTGCTCTATATAACTCCTAGTCTATGGGGGGATTTGGACTATTGACTCCCCCCCCTCCCCCCCCCTCCCCCCTATTCTCGAGACATTAACCCATTGAGAAGATATGTACATTAAAAAGGGGCATTCATGACATCTATCCAGGGGTTAACTATTTGGACCAGTTTGAAAAGGACTGGGATTAATTTGAATACACTAAGAGGAGGCATGGGTTGCCCTCTTAGACTTACGGATCTGTCGCATTGCCTGCTCTATGCATGGCAGAATTGTAGCTGTAGAGAAAACCCGTAGTTATTGAACAGAATGCTGAAAGATTGCATTGATTCTTACCCCCTGCTGATCTATTTTGGCCCCTGCTACGAATTTCCGTAGTGCTTTAAAGTTGGTAGCTTTGGTATTGATGGGAGTGGCTCACGCGCCAAGCCCTCAAGCCCGTAACTGTATTGCCTATCCCCGTATTTATTAGTCTAGTTTCTGTAGATTTTGTTCGGCGAGCCGCTGTGAGTCAAGTCCCAGCGCCTTGTTTTTGGGACCTAGTGATGTTCAAAACGGCCGCATGGCGGGTTCCGGCTACCCCACAGCAAGGACCAGTATATGACCTTAAGTAGAGCAATCACAGCTGCAGTAGTGCGCGCTAGTGCTCTACAGTCGGTTCAAAATTTGTTCCATTCCTTGTGCTTGACTGAATGCTTCATCGTCGCCTGACAGGAAAAAGCTCTACCTCTCCCACTTGCTCGAAATGTCTGTGAACCTTTAACGTGGATGGAGGATTCTGCAGCGTACATACTAGCATACAATATAGCTACTATAGTAGGTGCGAAAGGTCTAGCGGCCATGCTTACTCAGTGGCTTTCTTCTCCGATTCGACAAGGCGGACATCTGGGTCGTTTGATTGGACCGCCATCATCTGGGATACGAGCAGCTTTTGGTATTTTTTGTTACTCGGGAGCCATAGTAACTGGGTTAGGGCAGGGGCGTTTTCTCGCGACTCAGACAACCTGGCGTCTGGCCAATAACGCTTTCAGCCACCTGCTGACAATTGGAGACCTATAGTCTATAGATGGTTTAGAGACGGGAAGGAACTAAGTATGGTGTAAGATACTAAGCTGATCCTCGACACAACGCATATCTTGCCCTGAACACTTTCGCGAAAAGATGATCTCAACGATCATTCATGTGGATAAATAGTTAGACCCACGGCACAATTGAATTTGAAAGACAACACAGCAATATCCATGATGCGAAAAGGAATATCTGCTTCGATGACAGCGTCTCCTTTTTATTATAATTTATTTTTCTTAGGCCATCACGCCAACTCCGTGTCAACGTCGTAGAGCCCAAACTTCACCAATCAAGACCTTATCTAGCACAGGACTCGCAGTTCAGTAAGGTTCGCGGTAACTGCCGTAGAATACAGCTCTATCCAACGAGTTTCACACGAGCTTTTCCAAGGATGCAGCATTTCACTATAAAACTAATACCGTGACGCCAATCACGCTCACAGGCTGCTTTTGACACATGTCAGCTTCCTGGCTAACGGCCTCTAGCGTGTGCTTTGCCCTCTCGGGCGTAGGCGCGCTCTCGAAGGAGCTAATTCCTCGGCTTGCTTTCCTCGGCTTGCTTTCCCCGGATTGATGCCTTGCTGCCTTGCATTGCCGCGCAAGGGGTCCACTTCCCCCAGACTCCGACAACTAGATCACCGTTCCCTACACACGCGAGACGTTATTTCTAGTTGTGGGTACACTTATCGCACCAGAGGCCCAAGTGCAGCATTATGCTCAGAAGCCCGTTTTCCCTCTATATTTTACCTAGCCTATTTTTATCACTTTTTTTCTTTTTTGCATGTAAACGCGATGCTACAATCGAAATGGGTTTTTTGGTATAAATCTTCAGCGGTATGCTGAGTGCCCATCGACGATCATTGTGCCCTAGCCCCAGTGCCCTAGTCCCAAGATTGTCATTTCAAGGCCCCCCATGGACAAGCCACTATAGCGCGTCAGTACGCTTCCCTCCAAGTCTACTATTTTCCATCCAAATTTGATCGATGCGGTGGCTCACGCTAACAACCCGCGTGGGAAAAGAGCCCCCTAAGATTGCGAAGACAGAAACTGTAAAGCTCTTTCCTTCATCCCTATGGATGATATTTTTGAAGTGTCATCAGCCGTAGATGTTCAAACCTCTGCGAACCCCTCAATATGAATGTCTTTGTCTTTTTGTACACACAATTGAAGCTAATCGGACCGCGCATTTCCTTAAAAATTTTCGCGTGCTGTGAACCCAGGTGCGAGTGATTCTGCGGAGAGTACAATGCTCAACTCCAAGGGCGCCCACAAAACTTACTATGATGGCGATCATTGAAGTCAAATATGTTTGTCGCAAGCCAGCCATGGCTTGGAAATCAAGAGCGATCTGCACTGTGCGATGCTGTTAAGCAGAACGAGCATCTCCAGCACACAAAAGCACAGCAATGGTTTTGATGATCAGCAGTAACTGCACGAGAAGATGTTCTGTTTGCTCATGGATCAGCTATGATGTTGCCATAAAGGTTGCATTTTTGGTATGAGTCTTCAAATCAGCTTCAAGGGATCAACAACCGCAAAACGTTCAATGACACAGGCTGCATTAGCATCAGGAGTTATGTTCCGTGTCAATGGAAGTTCCATACAACTGGATTGTGGCGCTGTCAGGTTGACTTGAGGGTAGTTGACGTTGGGAGAAGATCCTGAGTCATGCACTCGATATTTTCTGAACCATCCCTTTTGCGCGAATATCAAGACCAATGAATTGACGTCAAAGGATATCGAAAAACGCCTGTGGCGAGAAAATCGCCCAGAAATGTTTGTTAGCATACTTTAAAGACCTTGCGGCTGAGAGTCATTGCCAATCTAGCGCGCTAGTCACTTAATTTATCGAGTTCACACAAAGACGACCGGAATGTGCCGCACTTAGCGACGTCGATCTTTCTACATTATACTTTTACCCATAGAGTATGAATAAATACTGGGTAATGGCCTAAGAGTTGATTCACAGGCTGCATCACATAAATACGGGTTTTGGGTCGGCTCAAGACGTACCCATCGATTTTCATTTTTCACTCATTTACATCTATCTTTTCTTCTCCTGCCAGGATAACACATATCTTTCTAATATTGTGCCGCAAAATGACAGGATTTCTCGTTTCCCCAGGGTACCATGCACCGGCGCCTGACCCCGATGATATGTACATTGCCAGTATCGTATGGGGCTTTTGCATTGCAAGCAGTATCTTCACCGCCGTTAAAGCTATTCAGCAATCGAGCACATCCTGGAAACGCTCGAGGCGAGTGTCACCGTACATCGTAATGGTATGGCTTGAGTGGCTTGCCAGCGTCCTTATGGGCATATTTTGCTGGTTCTTTCTGCGGGGTACTATTAAGCCAAGGTAAGGACCGCCTTCGTGTCTTATTTCGTGCCCAAGCTGATGCGCTTTATCGCAGCTTTCAACTGTTCTTTAGTCTAGGTGAGAATCCAATGGACGTACTTATACTGATATTGAGTCGCTGATATATGCATTTTAGTTTGCATGTGGGTTGTCCAGGTACGATACTACAACCCAGTTTCTGACTACTTATCGTATATGTCGGGCTTACATAAGACCAGATTCAGATGTTGACGCAAATCATCATAAACCGGATCTCCCTCCTGTCGGTTCGACGTTCAGTAGCCATCAGACTCAAATGGACCGTGGCCATCATCTTGGGGCTGATAAACATCAGCGTATTTGTCATCTGGATACCCGCCCGGCTCCAGATCAGCGAAACATGGATCCATGTTAACGAAATATGGGATAGGGCCGAGAAAGTTGTTTTCGCTTTGATTGATGGCTCCTTGAACGCGTACTTCATCTATCTGGTCAGGACAAAATTGATTGAGAATGGACTCACCAAGTATATGCCTCTCTTCTGGTTCAACATTATGATGATTTTTATTTCGCTCTCTCTAGATGTGAGTAGATCCTCGTTTGTATGGGTTCAATGCTCGCGATTACTCGAATATTAACTCTTCTAATAGATTATCCTCATTGGCATGATGTCTCTGCGAAACGGCTTCGTGTAAGTCCTTCTGATTTATCTCGTGCAGAATTTCTTCTACATGCCCTTCGAAGGACATAGCTAACGCATGCACACTTAGCTACGTACAATTCCACCCTCTAGTGTATCTTGTCAAGCTACACATCGAGATGAATAACGCCGATCTCATCATCAAGATCGTCAAAGTCTCCAACCGTAACAACCAGGTCCAAGGCTACGGCATGAACCGTACCTCAGAAGCTCACCGTTCCCAGCCTGGTGCGCCGCAAGAACCGGCTGGTAAACACCAGCACCGCGTGCGGGAGCGGTTCACGGCTGACGCTAAGGCCTATGCTGAGATATCTTCAAACGGGCCAAATGGAGAGCCGATTGTCCTGAACGGTATACAAAAGACAATCTCTACGACGGTGACGTCAAAGTGGTGCGAGGACGATGAGATGGTGAGCGAGAGTTCCTCTACTAGGCAATTAAAAACCTAGTCCCATGCTGCAGAGGGTCAGCCTACCGGGTGTTTCAGTCATTCCAGAGGTAGTGATTCTTGGGTTCGGGCCAATTTAGTTACTCTACAGATAGCTGAGAACTAGCAATTTTATTTCCACTAAGCATATATCCACATTTTTACCCAAAATTGAAGGGTTTTTCAGTAATTTAAATCAATGCGGGGCAAAGGCTCCTGCATCTTCATCATCGCGCTGTACCTTTCTGCAACGGCCTCCTCATCCTCCTCGTCCCAGTCATTGTCGATTCTCATATAATCTTTAGTCTCACCACCGGTGCTGCGGCCGGTATCAATCCAGTCAAGATACGGTCCACCTGTTTTCGAATCTATCCACTCTCCCGAATTCGCGTCAACCATGCGCACATTGGTTTCTGGACATGTTCCCCAGTACATTTCTTGGATGAAAGTACCCCAGTTGTAGAGGCCATCAGGCACCAAGACATCGATACCATCTAACTTCGGAAAGCAGCTCACTTCAAAACTGAATTTGTGGTAAAAGAATTCCAACTCCATATCATCAACCAACACGATTCTCAATCGCCTGATCTCCTTTTTCTCTAAGCCATCTTCATGGGCCAGCTCTGACATTCGCATGTGGATAATGTCGCTATCGAATTTGCACCAGATGTAGCAGGATGATCCATCAGCGATAAAAGCCTTCTGGTAGCTGCAATGCTTCCGCGACTCTCGACTTGCTCTAGTCACTGCCGGGATGGGGCTCGGTGACCAGTAATCACGACGACTGAGGTACCGCCGCTTACGGACCTTGAGGACTCGATCGTCTTGGAAAGCGAGCGACCAGATCTGCATGCGCAGTTCAAGCGGGAGCCGTGGAAAGGGATGGAAAGTCGCCATGAACGTGTGGCTCGCAGTCGTTGTGTGTGCAGGCTGCGAAAAAAAAGTCCAGCAAGCGGGTGGCCTTAGTCACGTGAAACCGGCGAAAGACCGACGTTACCTAGGTATGTGATGCGCTCGTCTGTGTGCACGTGATCGTTCAGTGGGAGGCAAAACTACCTACCTATGTATGTACCACGCTTCGTTCACGTGGGCGTAACGGGTTATTTGTACCACTGCAGAGCGGCGCGTGATCCTGTCTCGTCTAGACCCCTGCTTGTAGCTTCTCAGCTAGCTGCCATTTCCGTCCTGCACAGAATTTTGCGCCTCCTTACCCACCGGGTGTGTTACTTTATTGGAACCTCGCGTCTACGTCACTAGGCATCCTTACACAGGCTAAAAAGCAACCTAAATGAAGGAGGAGAAGAAAAAGGTGGGCCACCTGGATTAGAAAAACCTGGTGTGTACATTCAGGTGGCACGTATAAAAGACCAAATTGCGCGACGTGGTGCCACGACTTCTGATTTTAGAAAAAAGAGATGAAATTGATACCAGCGGGCCTTTTCCTCGCCAGTCTAATAACAAAACATAGGTTGGCCGTAATGGACAGGCTCAAAGTCTCTCTCTCACAAGCCTTCAACTCTTCTTACAGTTCGCCCGCGACATTGATAATGGTGCGCAATAGAGTAGACCCCACTGCGCCAGCTGTGGCGCCCGCCATAGGAATAAACATCAGCAATGCCACCAAGAAGTTCGCGATCATGGATTTACGTTCCTGCTCCTGGATTTTGGTGGCCATCTCGACCACCTTGTTCATGCTTGTGATGGCGAATTGCATCATGAGAGCAGGTAACGAGCCTGCATCCACAATATCACCGCGTGATACTGTGCTAAGGGCGGCATTCTTGCTCTCATTTTCCATCCGAGTCTTGAGGTTACGCATCTGCGTGTAATTTCTGCCGATAATGTTCTTTGGGTTCGGGGTCTCGATCTTGTCGGCGGGAAGCGGGTAGTTGTACCAGTAGCCGTCGTTCTTATCCTGGAATTTCTTGACGTCGGCACCCGCGTACTGACAACCATTGTGGACCATAACACGTCATTTGCCCCAAGTAAGCCATGATTTGTCGATACCGTATTTTTTTGCTATGTCCTTGTAGAAGCCCTCTTCCTTCGTACATTTGTATCTGATGTTGGGTGCTGTCTTCCCAGACTTCACGGTTCCCGGGTAATCGAGCATGGTCGGACAATCAGCCTTCACATTAGCTTTACCTGACTTACATCCAGGTCCGCTAGAACAGCCATTTTGACAAGCAAAAGCGGACGAGCAGTCGGAACAGCACTGTACATGCTTTGTCTCCGTGCACTCAAAGAATCCTGTCCTTTGCGCGCCGCCCACGTAGTTGTAGACTTGATCTGGAATCTGATCTTTCACTGATTTCTCATATGCGGTAAACTTCTTGTCATAGTCACCTTTGATGATCTCCTCCCCAGTGCCGTACGATGGATCGTCTTCTTCTAGTGCTTCATCTTCGTTGAAAGCCAGCAAGTCAACAGCCCCATCCGTGGTGCCAGCAAAGTTGTACTTTGCATATAGCTGCTCTCGTCCGGGTTTGGTAGCATTTTTTATCTATGCTACCCATTCTGTCCAAAAAATCCCAAACCCTAACCCTTACTTCTTCGACTCCGGATGCGCATTTGCCATCGTTCCAAGCCTTGACAGCGTTCTACACGAAAGAGAGATAGCCAGACAAGCTGGCCGCAATGCCGACCGCGTAATCAGCTCCGCGGTCATCCTTGCCGCAGAGCTGAACGACCACAGATTCCACAACATCACCTTTCTGCACCTACTCTTGAAACTTTTCAAGGAACTGCGCGTTAATGCCTTGCTGATGGACCTCTTTACCGGAGTAGAGCCCAACGACTGATGTTTCAGAGTAACCGAAGGAGATTGTGTAATGATCGCAAGAAACGGGCTGGGATGGCACATAGCCTTTGATTTGTTCGACGGCGGCGAGTATACTTTCGGTAACATGGCCAGTAGATCATTTCATGAAGACTTTGACGGCAGTGCTGATTTGAGAATGATTTGGGGTTGTGCACAAGGAACCTGTGTCCAGGCTCTGGGCTATCGTCTTCACAGAACCGTAATTGGTTTGGAAGGCCCCGATCGCAGTCTTATCGTTTTTGCTCTCGAGGTCCTTTGAAACAGAAAACTCAAGTAACATTGTCTCGTTACACATTGCCAGACGAGCTGCGTCAGGGTAGACGAACCGTTGGCTTGGGGAACCGAGATCTGCACACGGAGAAGAGCATGCTTCGAGCAGATATGCTAGTGTTCCCGCGACAGCATCTCCGAACTCTTTCAAAGATTTTTTTACGACGGCCTCGTTGCTAGGATCGAGCAAGTCGCTCGGGTCGATTTTTTAAGTAATACCGACATTCAAAATCGGTACCTGTGTGGTTGCCACTCTAGCCACAGTTTTTCGTTGATCCGGAGGTAGCTCAAGATCAATTTGGTAGACATACCAAAGCCAGACGCGTTCATAGCCGTTGCGGATTCCACTTCCTGTAACAGAAGAAACTGGGAAAGCAAAGGTAGCGAGAGCGAAAAAATGCATGATGAAAAAAGGTCGGTGCTGATTTCCAGGAAAAGCAATATGGAATAGGTTTGCGGACCGGACGGTTACTAGATAGCAAGTTGAACACGAATGAAGAGGTTCTAATTGAATCAAGATTACAGTTCAGTCAGCTTGAGGACACAGCGATGATCTAAATGCCCGAGGTCTGTCGTCTGGTCTACCAAGTCTTCTACAAGATTGGACGCATGTTAGAGCTTACGGGACAAGGACGGCGTTGCCATGAAGAACGCGCTGGAACAGATAAAATATCTGGGAAGCACAAAATGTGATTACAGGGAAAACCCATTGAAGTGCCACTTCGAACTTCACATCGAACAAGGACCTGAAGCACCTATGTAATCCTAAACCAGTCTGAGCTACATGTCGAGATTACGAGCGCCTGGAGGGAGCTCAGAAAGTAAGTCGTTCCTCATCGAGCGAGGCGGTGGCGCGGCGATGGATGCTTGCTCGACCCAGGGTCCAGACTATCTGAGAAGGTCCATGGAGCTGCCGAGGAGTGCCTTGTTGCCAGGGGTTTTACCGAGCGCTTCTGCACGAACATGGTTTACTGCCGGACCCTGAATCCTTGGACACTTCGTTCACTCTTTGCTAATTTGATTCCTCTCAAATCGTGGAGCTTCTTCCATTGCAATTTTTCGTTCCACAATCTTCGGCTGACTTTCTTACCATGCATTTTTTGCTGCCCTTCACGGCTATCTGCCTTTCCTTCAGCTTGCACGTCTTCGCGCAAAGCTATCAAGTCGACCCCAATACCGTCAAAAACTGCACCACCTGGTACGATAATTCGGGCGACGACACCTGTAAAGATATCAGAGATAGTTTGGGTATCAAGCCAGACACCTTTACCCGCTGGAACCCCTCCATCACGCTGGATTGCGGCAACTGGCAGCTCTATACTTCATACTGTACGTGGTTAGCCTCCGAGGAACCGACTCCATCATCCAGTACTATGATCAGCACTTCAAATACTCCAACTCCCTCGGCAAAGCCAATTCCTTCAGCCTGGAAGCCTCTGGGCTGCTGGCCGGTTGGCCCAAGCGATTTCCTCAGCCTCGAAAAGCGCATCAGCGTTATCCCCAACAACACGCCAGCAAAATGTCAGGATGCGTGCTACAAGGTAGCAAACAGCAATTTCCGTTTTGCTGGAATGGCGGCGGGGAGTCAATGTTGGTGCAGCGACTTTGTGCGCAACAACATGTCCACTAATGAAACTATTGACTGCAACATTCCTTGTGCCGGAGAGAGAACTAAAACCTGTGGCGGATCGGAATTTGTCAATGTTTATGAAGCGGAGTTTTCTACTCCACAGCCAACAAGCGCAAACCCTTCCACAGTTGCGCCGCCGACGAGCTCGGTGCCGATTGCGAGTTCAGCAGGTTCTACAAATACAGCCAATTCGGCAGGTTCGACGAAGACGGTAAGCCAGGCAAACTCGTGAAAGAAGGCTAGCTGGACTAAAGTGTGCTAGGCTTGGTGTATAGGCGCAGAAGTTGCTACATGTCTTTTGCTCCATATTGTCGTCATTTGATCCTATTGTTGTCCCTTATTTACTTTTATTCACTTGGTCTTATTCCATATCAATTTTCCAATTGAAACCTCATCCATGCATCCTGTGACAGCATTCCGAGCGATACTCTCGGCAGATTGACATTAGAAAAACTAATGCACATGCCTCCGCACGTTGCGCATTGCTTTCCTTCGATCACACAAGCACCGCGTTCGGCTCCGTTGATCCCCGAAATTTAGTATTTTTTATGGCCGAGCAGAAAGGCGTGGTGGTCACACGAATGTCCCCATTTCCTGAGCCAAGATGGAATGTTTGCAAGAAAGACTGAATCAACAAGCGAAAATTCTGCTTGAGGCTGGTCCTACATGTGTTAACAAGAGTCTCTTCCCATGTCGAAGTCAAATCGAACATCAGCCGGCGAAATTTACGTAGTCATCTGTCTAGGCTGTCTCTGTCTAGGCGTGAAGAGGAAGGTAGCGAACGCACATCTAATTTGTGTTGTGGCAGTACTTTCACTTTGCCGTCGGGCGGCATGATTATAGCCGAAAATAGCCCGGTTCGATAATTAACGTGGTGGCGCGACGTTACGCTGATATTCCCGAAGAAGAAACGTGCGCATGAGGCTCGGAGACCGTGCCATCAATAACAGCATGCCGCTTCTTTGGCATATAATGCCCAGATGTAAAGAAATTTGATAGTGTACACAGGTACCTACTCTACCCGTCCTGCACCTGCCCTAAGCGTGCCTGCCAACATACTGGATACACATAGGGGTGCCAGGATGAGCTGACAGTAAGCTTTAGGAACGGCCCCCAGATTATCCCTGCAACAGCCCCACCCCGTAGCGAGAGGGAACGACAGACCCTGAGAATTGAGAATTCAGAGCTTTGCGTCAGGCGGGCAGCAACCCGAAAGTATCAATTGATACTGTGTAGAAATGAAATTCCCCGTATGCGGCCGACAGGTGCCTTTCCACTATTCTTGCCCCAAGCGGTTATCTTCAGCCATTTTACTGTGCCAAGCACCAAAGATCTTACCAGTTTATCCCTGATCCATTTCTCGCTGTGCGGCGCAGTAAATCTCGGGCTCTGGATCCAGTCCTAGGACGCACTAGTGAGAAACGAACCGGTGTGTTTTTTTACTCACTAGCCGGCTATTCAAAAACACGAGCTACCGGCATATGAGACCGGTAAATGATTTGGAAGTAGACCTTGACAGAACTGGCCACCAAAGTGAAGTTTTGCGGCGCAGTAGATCCCTAGCGCCGTATGCCGAAATAGGACGCACCGGTTAGACGAACCGCTGTGATTTTTTATTCAAAAACACAAGCTACCGGGACATGAGTTAGAAGTAGACCTTGAATAAGGTGGTTACAAAGAGTGAAGTTGGAAACACGATGGAAGAACCATTGTGCAAGCAAGCACCGTTGCAGACATGATTTCTTCAGCTCTTTTCCTCTCGTCTCTCTGTCTAACCTTTGCGGGTACCTCGGCTCAGACGTGGAGAAACGGCACGGCTGTCAAGCCTGGACGACACTATACGGCCACACGTTTCAAGTATCGTCGAAGGGGGCAACGGAAGAATCATTGCTTGCAGGTTGGCATGCCACAGGACCTTCAGCCGCACTCTGAAGTGCATCAGCTAGGCGTGATCCAACTGACGGTACCATGGTTGGGTTAACCCATGGAATCCAGCAATCGCAAGTTGCATCCGCTCCAACCACGATATTTTCTGGATCCCATCCGTCACCAAGTCACTGTGTCTCATCTAATACCGTACAAATTGTGTAAAGAAGGTTGGTGTTTCTCTATATCAGATATTACTGAAGGTTGCGTTACTGAAACTTAGCATTGAGAAGGCGAAAGCCACTTAAACGCGGGATACTACGAAGTTGCGTTTTCAGAAAATGGATATGGACCAATTTGCTCTTCGCTGCTTTAACAATCTATCCCACCATTGCGAGATTAGCGGTGTGCAGATCACGAACTTTTTGCTTTAGCTACCGACGTACTACACAACGAATTACTAAATCTCTAATAGCTGAGTTGATGCGTCCGCATGATTATTGAGTCTGTCGGATCACTATCCGATACATCTCCTTAGCCTATAGGCCTTGAGAAATTAATGAACGACAGTGTTAGTGTGCCCCTACCAAAAGATAGTTGAGCTCCCTAGTTGCGTGGTATCGTAGCAGCCACCCTATTCCACCACTCTATTATTGTAAAATTAACAGGATTTGATGCGGGAAGCACAATCCGCGGCCTACTATTATGGCTTGTTTCGGAAATCCAAATCCTTGTACTTCCGTGATTCTATAACAGAGTGAGCATTACTAAGCATAATAAATGCGAACGTATATTCGGTGGAAAGGAGCTTAAATGAAGAGGTTTATGTAGACTAAAAGGACTTACCTCTTTCCTGCCCCAGTTCCACCACGCAATCTCATTTCCTATATATTGGTACGAGTAATCGGCCCCAAGTTCCAGATTCTCTACAAACTCAGTGTCTGGCCATATGCGGCTCGTGGTCGTGTGGCATTCGCCCAGGGCCAGGCTTATGAACCTGCTGTTTTGGCCCACGAAGATCTCGTCAGGCACGTTGATCAGTGTGCAAGCACACTCTTCCCGACTCCATTCCGGACCCTGTGGTCGTTGCCGCAGTAAGATGTAACGGCCTAAGAGAAATTGGGAGAGATATGTCTGGGTAAACGTGATGGGCTTGTTGCCTGGGTTTGCTTTTTCGTTAAAGTGATGATGGATGGTTATTTCGACGCGATATTTGCCGGATAGAGAGAGATTTGGTGGCGCCTTGAGTGCAAACGAGAGGTACGGTGCGGTGGGACTGAGGGAAATTAGTATTGTCCTGGAATTGAGAATGGGCAGCTTACTCTTGGTCGGAATCCTGAACAAAAGCTGGTGATGTTTTTTTCTTTATCCTCTCTTGCTCCTAGCCCCATCTGAGCTCTTTCATGTTTGCAAGTTCGGGGCTAATGGCTTCCCAGCGGGCCTGCTCTGGCCATTCAGTGTCTTTTTTTGTCGCAGTGAATTCGATTATATTAGATGCCGGCAGAATGATGCTTGGACGGATGTTATGAGTCGTTGCAGCGGCAGCGATATTCTTCTTTTGGTGGTTCTGTTTTTAAGTGTAGCAGGGTTTGACGACACCGAAGTTGGACTGGTACACAGCTTACAGCGAGGCTTCCCCAATCCCACCACGGCATCTCGGCCTTCCGGATTAGCGGCCTCACTAGCATCCCTTGCGATGACGCTAAGAGGCAACGTGAGAACCATTCTATCGGAGGCTCGAATGTGGAGCGACCAGACAGGCGCGTCCGGGCTACGAAGACGATCCTGATGTCAGCAATGGTAAAGGATGGTCTCAGGATGGGCAGGTGGCAGCTTCTCACATTTGATCAGTTGCTGAAAATAGAATATCGGGTTCCATGTTCCGAGACCTTTTTCGCGTCTTCAAGCAAACTGCAGGGAAACACACGATGAAATAAAATGGGATTCACGCGTGATGTGCATATGCTGCAGCACGATTATACGACCCCTAGCGCCTGTCAACACGGGTAACATGATCGGAACCCACGAAACGCGCTGAGCTATATGACCACCTGGGGGAAGAACGGCGCGTGGTATGAAAGCTCATTGGACTGTTCCTTAATTTATATACAAATTTGTAATAGGGTGGCTAGTAGCCTTATATACCTCCATGCTCCGTGCATAGCACCGACTGCACGAACTGTTCATACCCTCAGGTGTAAGACTAACTATAGTTGGTGCGCACTGAAAACTTACTCGCAATGTCTC
Source organism: Periconia macrospinosa (assembly GCA_003073855.1). Taxonomy (NCBI): domain Eukaryota; kingdom Fungi; phylum Ascomycota; class Dothideomycetes; order Pleosporales; family Periconiaceae; genus Periconia; species Periconia macrospinosa. The sequence goes on along the minus strand of KZ805329.1, from coordinate 239,666 downwards.
GCATGCTTCGAAGTCTTGCCCCCACCACCAGCGTAGCGTAGGCTGAGCGTAGGGTCAGCGTCGGGGCAGCGTCACCGTCAACCTTATCCGTGCACAGGGGTCAGCTCCAATTTTAAGCCCATCATGTCACAACGAGCACTTCGCTTTCCCAACCAGTCGTCATAAGACCCTAGAGTACCGGCTCGGAATGGTATGACCATCCCTGGGATACAAAGCTAGCCTCCCACTTCCCGCCTGGCATATCCCCAGAAGTAAATAAAGTGTAAGCACAGCAATAACCCTTTTTGGGCAATGTGCGTTTTCCTCAGTAGTCCGACGTTATAAATTGAAAGACTCTGCCCCCAAAGAGAGACGTGCTTGTTCGTAACCACGATGCTATGTTCAACTATTAAATATAAATACAAAGGACAAGGAGGCACAGTATTCGAAGGATGCAGCGACAGAAGCGACTTCAATAACTTCTTTTAAGAGCAGCCTCTAAGTGGAATCATTTCTGTTCTTTCAATTGCCTCTTTTCATCTCCTAGCCTTGCTCTATTCTCTGGTTTAGCATGAATTCACTCAATTTCTTCGCTTTTTTTGGCGCACTGGCGGTAGCGGCTCCAAAGTATGCACAGTTTCCATCTTAATGGAAAGGGTAAACCTAATTTCGGGCGAGCCCCACACTATTTAGTGGGTCGATGGATATCAAATGCAACCGCAATGAACGAGACCTCACTCTTATCCGGACTGAAGTCACCTATGCGTCCAACTCTGCCAAGAATGCTGCCTTGCGTTTCTTGGACGGAGGGAACAAGGATTACTGGGAAGGATTCATGCCAAAATCCCTTTGCAACGTGGGCGTATCCTTCAAGGCTCAGGTTCGTTCCATCTTATACAAGGCCGGGGTTATCGCCCAAGGAAACCCCCGATTACGAAATCCTTATCACCAGTGACAACGACACAACATTCTGCAAAGGTGGCCACTTCACGCACATGAATGACAAGAAGAAGAAAAATGAACCTGTGCAACGCGTGGGTCGGCGAGCCCCGGATCAAGAAAACCCGGGATGCTATCCGGGATTGTCAGTCGGATAAGCCGACTTTGAGGTCTCTGACAGACTTCCGTCTCCCCAAGCGTAATCTTTTGCTCCATCCATTCGCCTAAACCTTAACGTTAACGCTGAAATTACGCTCAAAATAGCCAACATAAATATTACATGCGTGGAAGCATACAAACCATGTCATGTCAGGCCCAAAGTGAGCGTAAAATGTCTAGTCTTCTGTCTCCTTTATTTGAACAGATCTCTGGACTACGCGTATGGTGTTGATGACTGCTTGAAATTGGCAGCTGGTACATTCAAACGCGATCCGAATCGCTATCCGCCCCGGGGGGGGCGAACCACCTGTCTGCCCGGATCCCAACAACCCCGATAAAGAAGACATTTGCGATTCCAACTTTGCTGCAGACAACGCGGATTCCCTTTCTCTAATCAGCACCGGTAGGTTTCAACGTGAACTCTACACCTTGTCGGTTCCCTTCCGCTAACGAGGTCGCTCCGCCTTAGGGATATTCTACATCCAGTCCTGCGGCAAACATGTTCCGATCCAACCCCCACCCGCACCTTTGTCCTCTATGTTGACCGCCACCACTTCGGTGTCTCCGATCTTTATATCTTTAGCAGCTCCGGCCCCTATTTCTTCGGTGTCTCCAATCTTTATCTCTTCGGTAGCTCCAAACTCGAGCCCTTCCACCGTTATTAGCGCTATCCTACCCGCAATCTCCAACATTGTCGCGATAGGTAGCTAAGGTTTTCTTAAGATCGACGAGCCTGTTCTATCGCAAAGTAACAACTTCTAGTTAAGCTCAGGCGTATAGCTACTAATTAAGCGTGCTATCTTACGCGGAGGACTCTATTCTTAGTATAAGCTGTGTTATATCAACTACCTAGTTAAATCGTAGCACTTGATTATAGACAAGAAATATTTTAAATTACTATTAGACAATTATTCTTATGTTTTATTTTTTTTAAATAATTACTTCATAAGCATACACAGCTACTACTAAAATAAACCTATATAAGTTAAGTTTCTTTTAATATAAGGCTTTGAGCTCATATGCACATTCAGCGTTAGCCGATAGGAGCGTTATATAGAGTTGGAAAGGGCGGGATAGAGATAGATTGATTACTTGTCCGGAGGTCGAATGATGTGCTAATTATATCTAACGTAGTTCTGGTGCAGATTCGCGAGATAGACAGACGTTGAACCCTAGATATTCTTGCGCGAGTAAGATTGATAGGGTGGGGTGCATAATGAGATGTCATGTCCTAGTTAATGCGTCGCTGTGGATGCGTGGTAGTTAGCTGCGGGGACCAGCATGGTGGGGTGAACCCCGCGGTCTAAGACGACCTTTCCTAGCTAGGCTAGCTGCTGTTGCTGCGCTGCCAAGTCCTCCTACTTAGTCTAGTGGTGTCGGAGGCTCTGAGGTCCGTGCGCCTCGGCGACCTATTGCTGTGTACTGTGTACGTTGCGGCGTAGTTCCGAACAAACATCACGGCACCAACGGGCAGCACTTGGTCTCGCACTGACTCAACTACTGTGGTCCTTCCACATCCCCGCCCACATCACCACCATAATGTTCGCCGTCGCATATGGGTTATGGAAACAGCCAATCGACGCAAATATCTTTGGCATTCAAGCCAACTATCAAGGACAACTACGCATCCCCTTCGCATGTCATGTCCGCTACCCAATTTCGACCGTACCACTAGACGTTTCATTTCACCAGTTCGCCCAGCTACCAGCCGAGCTGCAACTGCGCGTCCTACAATTCTGCGACAAGCCGACACTCTTCCGACTCATGCAAACGTCGTCTTTCATACGCCGTGAGGCGATGAAGCTTTTCTTTGCCGATCCAGAGACTTGGTATTGCGTTGATGGAGACTGGCTGAAAGAGGGCGGCCATCCAACCGATGGAATTCATGATATCGACTTCTTACGCCGTATAGAGCGTTTGAGCATCGAATTGAGCTCCATTACCGCTCCCCAATGGAAGGATGAACATATTCGCAATCTTTGGAGAAGGGTGCAATGTCTATTTCCGCTTGCCAAATACGTTATGCTGGTGGATACTTACAGAAATTATAGCGAGGACCGTCACCTGAAGAATTGGAGCATAGCCAGTGGGCCATCACAGCCGGAGAAGAGATTTTGCCAGCTATGTCCACAAAACATTAGCGTTTTCCTCTCTATACTTCATGGTCCGTTCTATGGCCGGTTGGAGAGAAGTCTGTGGCGAAGGGTCTCAATTCAAGAGGATAGCAACGAAACGCAAGAACTGGATCAATGTGAAAGCCATCCTGGACCGAGCATCATCGTCCCGCACAAACCATTCCGTGGACGAGTGGGTACATTACTAAAGATTCGCGAAGAAGGTTGGGCGATTACAGACCAACAAACAGCACTTGAAGTGTTCCAGAATGCAGCTGTTGAACGTCATCATTTCCATGAACGACATGAGCCATTTGGATGCCCCGCTCCAGACTGCGACGCCTGGTTCGAACGACCTGAAGAATACACGACACACATGGCTACATCGCCGCTCACTCATCCTAAAATCGTTTCTGTACCAGAGCCTTACCAATCCTTATTTACCGATGCCAAGAAGAGATTGGAACAACAAGAGCTGCTTCATGTTGAGAGGTTGGAATCGTATGTGCAATGGATTGGAGAATGGGGCTCTGAACAGCAAAAGCTGGCTGAGAAGGAGTTGTTGCATGAACTAGAGCAAGATTCATTGCATGTGCAAGAAGAAACACTTATTTTCACGCGAATGTGGTTTGATCATATGTATCCGTGGCAATGTGTGGAGTCAACGAAGGAATATATTCAAGAAGTAAAGACTCGAGCAAAATCAGAGTAGCAAAAGCGCAAAATCAAACCACCTCTATATACAAACACCTCTATATACAAAAACCTCTATAAACAAAAAAATTCAAAGACACAAAAAATGCCACGTTGCCATGCATTAGGGGTTGCTTATGAGCACAGCCCAACCGCAGCAGCTGCGGAATAGAATAAAGCCAGACCTTGTGATATTGAACCGGAAAAGCTTCTTCGTCCTTCAAATCCCCGTTGGAGGGGCAAGGAACATATTTCTCATCACTCTTTGGCAAGGTGGGTCGATCAATCTGTCAGCACCAGTGCACGGGTACATAACACCCCCAGCACTTCCAACCGTCTTTTTCGAGCCCCAAACCCCGTAAGTAGATCCAGGGGGAAATCTATCATCCGGCCCGACAGCCCCCTTTTTGAATGCATACCACATGGCTGCATCTTCAGCATGATACTTTACCGTACCCTCAAGAACTTTTCGACCACTCAATTCCCGCGCCAGAACTGTGTAGCTCTTAACTTGTTGCTCAAACTGTTCTTCAGCGGTTGGTCGAGCGTCGCCCTTTCCTTGTGGGATAGTCCCCAAGAAGACTCCTTTGCCAGGGATATAGATGGCAGCAACCACCAATATATATCTGTGTGGTAGTGCATTATCCATGATATAGTCCCAGCCTTGTCTGGCAATCTGTTCCATGGCTGCTCGCGTTGGTTTTTGGCCATCATGGAGTGTTGTATGGCCGAAGAAGACTTCACCTGACCATGGTTTATGCATCGGCTCGTCAAATCCCTCCTGACATTCCTCACTTTCTTCCGCTGGACGTTTTGGATTCGGGCTTCCTCCCGTTGGACTTTGTGCTGGACGTTTCCCCTTCTTATTTTCTGACAGAGTTTCTGGATTGGGCTGACCTTTTGACGGAGTTTGTAAATTCCTCATCGCTTCTTCAAGTCCAGGTTCTGCTGATGCTTTACCTTTGGATTTATCATTCTTCGGACTTGGAGTTTTCGGAGCGACCTTGTTCAGCTCCTCTTGAGTGGAAGGGCCTATTGGGAAAGCATCTGGCGTTGATTCTTTACTTTTACTTGGAGTTTTCGGAGCTGCCTTATTCAGCTCCTCTTGAGTGGAAGGGCCTATTGGGAAAGCATCTGGCGTTGATTCTTTACTTTTACTTGGAGTTTGCCCAGCTGCTTTATTCAGCTCCTCTTGAGTTGAAGGGCCTATTTCGAATGGGTCGACGTTCGGCTCTGTCCTAGCAAAGAGTCTTGAGATGACGCTGCGACGTTGATTGCCCTTCTTGCCTGGAGTCTTCTTGCCTGGAGTCTTGTCGCCTGGAGTCTTGTCGCCTGGAGTCTTGTCGCCTGGAGTCTTGTCGCCTGGAGTCTTCTCAACTGGAGTCTTCTCAACTGGAGTCTTCTGGATTTGATTGTTCTTGGGACTGCAGGCTTTGAGCTTCCCCTTCTGCTTCTTTGGTTCCTTCGACAGGTCGTCCTTCAGCGTCTCCTTCGGTTCGGGCTTCAGCTTCCCCTCTGGCTGCTTTGGCTCCTTCTGTTGCTTTGGCTCCTTCTGCAGCTTTGGCTCCTTCTGCAGCTTTGGCTCCTTCTGCTGCTTTTCCTCCTTCTGCGGCTTTGGCTCCTTCTGCTGCTTTTCCTCCGTCTGCGGCTTTGGCTCCTTCTGTTGCTTTTCCTCCTTCTGCGGCTTTAGTGGCTTTGGCGTCTTCGGCTCCCTCTTTACCATTCTGGCCATCCTCATTTTTCTGAAGCCTTGAGCCTTTGCTTGTGCAGTCTCGCTCAGCGAGGCATCGATGGAAATCTCCGCAATCATTCCTTCCATCTGCGCAGTGCCACCGGCGAGTTTCTGGCCGACGACACATTCCTTGATGATAGAATCGAACTGTTGGGCGCATAAGGCGTTCGATGTGCAATCACTGCATGTGCGATTGAGGCCCAGGGTGATCGATCCAAAATGCTGTTCGGCGTTGTTTTTGTCATTTTGGCTGCCGCAGAGGTCCTTGACTGATTCTTTGAATCCTTCGTTGGTGCTGTCGGCGATGACTTGCGCCGCGTTATGCAGTGCGTTCTCATTGCAGTCTGCTTTTGCTGACGCAAGACCGAGGCCAGCCCCGATAGCGAGCAAGAGGTCCGTTGCTCGCATGATGAAGTGGAAAGATGATGAAAGTTGAAATGAGAAATGGTGCAGCTAGCTGTAAGTAGCGAATGTAGGAAAAAGAAATAACGAGTGTGATGAAACTGAGGAAATAACGAGTGTGATGAAACTGTTGAAGTGATTGTGCTAAAGTTGATGCATAGCTCTAGTGACGGGACTATCGAATATATATTTGCATGTAGCCTGCTGAATGATCCCATATCTAGACATCTCGTAGGCAGACTGGCAGAGAAGCGGCGTACATCATACAGGAAGCTTGGCAGGGAAGCGGCGTAGGTATTACGGGGCACTTGGGAAGACAGGGTCCTTGAACCTGTAGATAATAATCAGCACGATTCCGATTGCCCCATCATACATAAGCTATTTTTTTATCTTTTGCAAAGCAATGTAGGAATATGCAACAGGACATCTAACCGACCCAAACGGTAACTACAATTCTCCACCTGCACATCTGCGGGGATACTAGATGCGCAACGCACTTGAGTGCGGGAGACGAAATTGATGTCAACAAATTCCATTGCACTATATTTACTCCTCCTAGCTAGGCTGCTTAGGAGGCTGTGTATGTCCGACGGCAAAGTTATGGTAAGTTTCGCACCCAACTGCGCAGTTGGGTTCATGTCCGACCCTAGTTACTTAGGTACGTTCCGCATCAGTGGCACAGTTTATCTACATTTCCGGCGGCACAGGTAAGTCACGTTGCCGACAGCAGGGTCCATTCATATGTCCGGCGGCACAGTTCCCCGTGAACGGTACCCGTAAACGTATCCGGCGGCACAGCCATGTCACGTGTCCAGCGGCACAGCCAAGTTACACGTTTGGCACTACGATTTAGAAAAGGTAGAGCTAGTTTACATAAGCATTACGCTACCCCAAGGTAAAATTAAACTTAGGTAATAAGTAGAGGACCGCTTTTATAAAAGTTAGCGGTAGTATAGTAGTAGCTATATAAGGGCAAGATGGAACGCGCCCTAATTTAATTCTATTGCTGCAACGCAGCTATACTTATGCTAAATTAATTATACAGTCCATTATATAAAGAAAATCCTAAGTTAGAACACGCCTACATCCCTTAAGGCTGTTACTATTAATATCTAGAGAATTCTGTACCAGGCATCTTAATTGCTTCCTAGAAGTGTATAATGGTGGCCAAACCAAATAACTTAGAACAAACCGCGGCAGCTATCGCGACCGGGGAAGGTCGAATATGGACGTATTATAGGGGGGGGGGAAAGGGTCCCCGTATAGCCCGGGCTATTGGAGGTGATACCTGAGAGCCACGCGTCTCCCGGGCCTTCGCGGCCCTTTTATAATTACAGCTAGACATAATAGCCTCCGAACAGCAATTATATATGCGCTAATCCAAGATGTTTCAAACCCCAAAATGAAAGCTATTCAACCCACACAAGCTATTTATAATCCTCCATTTTAGTGGAATAGGCTAACTAGGTTAATATTTTCACCAGTTTTCTGGCCAAAGGATTGCATAGTTGCTAATAAAATAGATGTTTGCAATCAACGCAAATTTTGATGTATCTAAAGTACACGACTTTAGGATAGAGGCTTTTATGCATGGCGGTAATAGATGAACTATTCGGACCGCCGGAATGGCGGTCAAGCGCACAGCACAGACATTAACAGCCTTTCCAACAGTGCATAGGATAGCCGGACCCTCCTAAAATCAGGCCACACTAGAGTTCAATGTGTCACTAATAAAGCAATGTCTAAGCATTCTAAACAGAAACGGAATGCATAGCACTTCAGATGCAGAATGGGGAGAAATCATTCGCCCGAAACGAGATGCAACAGCGTAACTTAGACATAGGGCACTTTTTCAAGAGAATTAACAGAAGCACTGATTGAGGGATTTTATGCACCAAGCAAGTATACCACCGCCCTTTCGGAGTTTCTTAATCCAGGTAACAATGCCTTGTTCATATGGAACTATACAGCAGACCCAAAGTATATAAAGGGCAGTTTCCACCTCTTTCCAACTACCGCCACCCAACTAGATCCACAAAGCAATCACCAACACAACGCTTCACTATAAACCAATCTTTGCTGTCCCTTTGGCAACTCCAAAATGCGTTTCACTTCCATCCTTATCGCTGTTTTTACCGCCTTCGCTGCTGCTGCCCCAGGCGCCGCTCCTGAGGCCAACAACGCTCTCGAAGCTCGACAGTGCTCTGCAAAGGGTGTTTGCAGCACTGGCGGTGCCGCTGGTTGCAATGCTCTTAAGTGTTGCTCCAACTCCAAGTCTGGAACTGGCAATGGCGTAAGAACTTGATTCAGAACTATAAAATATACCTTGAACTAATAGTTGGTAGTCCTGCTGCTGCAACTAAGAGTGCCACCCTACACATTTTTGCGTCTGGGAATTACTGCTGGGTTTTGGAGCAGAAAATAAAGCACGGTTCAGACTATGTCGACACATCAATCAAGAAACCATGCCAATATAGACCATAGTATCGAAATTGAAAGGCCACTCGTTAAATCCCGTATTGATCTGATGTTCCTGTACTAGCTAAAAGTCCCTGTGAAAAGTGCGTCTAAAATTTTCATCGTTATAAGGATCACTACGGTCTAATCGAATGTTATTCAGTGATGGTTGAGGCATAGTGTGATTGTGGACAGAACTTCTGTTCCGAGGAATACCTAATTGTGAAAGAATTTGGTGAAGAGACGACATAGAGCCCTGATTACTAAGGCTGGTCGATCTCAGTCGCTTTAACGAGTTTCTCTTTTTCAGCATAGATAAACCCAAGCATGCTTCTGCTAACCAAGATCTCTTAGTGATCTGTGCCTAATATGGCAGTTCGACCCTGAAGTGCTTGAGTAAGACGTTCCTCAGCTTCTTTAAGTTTGCCAGGTTTCTAGTAATCCTATCCAAGCTCGTGTATGCTGCTCAGCGTGAATGGGTGCTGGATTCCGAGTGTGTTCTTCAGTCCTTTAAAGAACTTCGTTGTCAACCTCTTCCGCTTCCCACCATTTCCTTCCTTGTTTGTATACACCACCCAAAGAAACAAAAGGCCGAAGCGTGTCAGGATATCGCGGCACACTTGTTCAGACGTAAATATGAACGGTTTCCTTAGCAAGGGCCTGAGTATCGCCCATATCAATTTGCAAGAGAAGACTTGTGCTAGATTCATCATGCAGTCCATCGTAAAAAGATGATCCTGAGTTAGAGCACGCCTGCATCTCTCAAGGCCGTCACTTTCAATATTTAGAGAATCCTGTACCGGGCCCGTGCGTCTAACAATCGAGCTTCATCCATTAGACTGAGGATCGTATCAGGATGAGCGTTACTACAGATTCTTTCTCTTACTGGGGTGACAATTTCCATCTACTTTTCCACTTCGTCATAGTCTCTCATCTTTACAAGGCCATTGGATAAGACTAGACACCTAGTTTAGGATAAGAGGGTGGGTTTGTCCCAGTTTCTCCTGTGGATATCTCACGGCTGGTTTGTGGAGGTTGGCTGTTTCAACCCATCTCCCTTGATCCGCCAGCATGTGAGCTAAGCTGTTGCTTGATTATGAGGATCTCTGCGTGATCCTCTCTGTGTAATGTCCTGCTTTCTTCTAAGACCTTTCGCACCAAGGCCTCTATATCTTTTAATCTTCCTGCATTTAATTTACCGTCCATCAATTGTGCTTTAATGAAGAGGGTAAAAAATTCTTCCGTGCTAGCCGAATTACCTAAGAGTACATTGAGAAAATCGGACAGTATTTCCCGGCACCTGGCTATAAAGCCAAATTCGCGAAGCATAGCATAATGCTGAAGTTGAGCTTTACGCGGACTACATTGGTATTACTGGGCCCTAGCACTAGCTTGATGTATCCAGCCTCTCCTAGCTAGAGTCAGAAGGTCCAAAGAACTAGGAATATCTTGAAGAGCCTGATCGGAATTGATTAAAGGTACGAGTCCCGACTCAAATACGCCACGAAATTTTCCTAACCTATAATTCACTCCTTTTTCTTAGCGAAGCTCTATAGAGCTCTCCTAGACCCTAGACTTTTATAGTTACTCTACCCTGTAGATAAATATAAAAGCAGGGAATTTATAACAAATAATAAAGGATAGATGCTTAATTTATACCTTTTAATATAACAGTCTGCATTAGCATCAAGAAAACATCTATATCCTAGTTACTTAGTTATATAATAGCAGGGCTAAGGATTAATATATAACGTATATTTAGGGTTAATGTATAGGAGTATATATAGCATACATATATAGCATACTTAAAACCTAATATAAAAAATTACATTAGGCGGAATATATACATAAAGTACCTTTAAACTCTAAATGTGCATTATTGTAGAGGTGCCACAGCGATATTATAGTAAATTAATAATATATATATATATAAGAGTAGCGCAGAGAGCTACCTACTGGAGGTGGATGGCAGTCTATAGATATTAGTATATAGGTTAATCGCGTTCCTCCCCAATTGATTTGAATGAATTAACGAATGCTTTGAGATTATCGTCATCTTTGAGCGTGGACATTCCTGCTATGCTGTTATAGACTTCTGTAACACACTCCATGGTCGCATCGTCGGTTTGCGTCAGTTGCGTAAAACTGCCTGTCCACGTTGCAGGTCACATTCAACGATTATAAATCAACCATTCGTGCTGATTTGCCTCGTCAATGGGAGTTGGTAGTTTTAGTTTTTATATCGCGTAATTTCGTCCGGACCTTAACCGTTGGGAGATAGGTAGTGCCAAGTGACTCTAACCCTCCAGATATGCAAAAGACCTTGCATTCGATGAGTAGCCGTTTTACTAGTGATACCTGCGACTTGTACTTACCCTAGTGCGCTTTCAACAGACCCACAAAGTTTTTCGGGGTGTGTTCTAGCACTGCTAGCAGCACTGGTGATAGCTGTTCATTTCTAGATTCATTGCGTGCGCTCGACTTCAGAAGAGCAGGATGATATCGGGCACCTGCGACGCGTTGTAGCCATTGCTTCCAAGACAGCTTTTGTGGTCGAATCATGTCAGGGATTAAATGGGCGTAATAATCAGTTATTAAAAGAGCCACAGCCTTTGGTTTGTTAAATTGATCTTGCAGTAGGAGCTACTTAGTATCGAATTCTCCATCCCCCGGCAAGTAAAATGGGTGGATCGAATTTGCGGGCCATGCGTAATCAATACAAGGTACGAACATCCACTCAGCCAGTGATTCTAGCTCAGCATGATAATGAGAGAGATACTTCAAGTGCGAATGCCACTCCAGGGGGTTTGAGGGGTGGTTTCGTTGAGTTGCCTCTATTCTGGCCAAAACTGTATCTCGAGGGCAATATTTCACGCCCAACGTTTGGAATAGTTTTCTGCGAAAAGCATTTGAAGCGGCTGTGCTTTCTACGAGGTTGAGACCAATATCTTCTGGAATTCCGACATTGTCAGTGCGCGGGAAATCAATCTCGCTGAGTCCACCTGGGCTGAATCCAGCAGCTCCAGTCCATCCGCCACCAACAAGGACAATACCGAACTGCTTGATCGGTCGAATATTTACCTCATTGGAAATTTTGAGCATCCCCAGCAACGTGTTTGCGCACTTCTCATGCCAATCGTCTGACGTTGGGTAGGTACGGATATAGGAATCAACTGTCACAAGGTCGCACGAGACCCTTTCGATTGCGTCACTAATACTGAATAATTTTACACCTAGGTCTTGTAGGAGCTCATGGTGTCGCGTCCCGTATTCAGGGGCAAGGTAAACTTCTCCGTCAAGGTCCCGAAAAGAGGTTGTCCATGGTAGAGAAACGAAGCTTTCAACCCGCGCAATTCTTTCGGAGTCTTGAATCTTCGTTTCTCCCAGGTCTGAAGGACGGGTAGTTCCCTTATAAGTGTTTTGATATGGGAGTAAAATCTCTTCGATAGCCCTTCGATAGGTTGCGCTGGGAGAAAATCCAACCAAGAGTACTAGAGTGGATGGCCAACCGCAGCGAAAGTGCGAATTTCTTTAACGAATAATTGGGCCGTCCCCTTTACAATGGAATCATTCTACGTGCAATCTATGACGGACTCGCGACTTGCGGACGCGATGAAATTGGATTGGACCAGGAACTGGATCCTATCAGTGACCACGTTTACGTTTATGGCCAGTAACATACCTGGAATTGTGGTATACGTTGCAAAGGAAGATAAGCAAAAACATGTTCCCCAAGTGCTGACATCTTTGGCTGGTCACTGGTGTCGAGTTGAAACGCCAGCTCCACCTTAGCAAGCACTTTCTCTTTCCCACGCTCGTCTTTGGGCATGTCTACGAGTCCATGATCAAAAACAACATAAATACTCTCTTCTGTAAACTTTTTGTGCTCCACTCTGGAATGTTCGATTGTTCGTACGAGCCGTATCTTGCCGTGTGAGCTGTGTGATTTCGTGATCGTTGTTCTAGTTTCCAGTGGACCACTTTCTTCCATGATGACCTTGAACATTTCCAAATGCCGCAGAAAGAAGATAGTGGTATCAGGCATTCCCGAAATAGCATTTGCAAGACGGCCATGTTCTTATATAGCAACCTTAGAGAGCGTGAGGGCTATCCGGGTGGTAACGTCCTCGGGCAAAGTTTCTAGATCCGTTTCGACAGGGGTCACCATTCCGAGGCCATCATCGCCTTGTATTTGAACGCGAAGCTCCATACTCCCGACTGCACACGCACCTCTTGTGCGATCCTGCATACATACTTGAAGCCGAAGCCTTTCTCCCCAATATTTTGGGCAATTGCTGATGCTTTTTTCGAGCTTTTGCTGGTTCCGCAGATAGCTGCAACGTTGGCTCTGGTAAAGCCATCCTCGTTTGTTTCGAATATAAACTTTTTAGGTGTGATGCGGAACCGAAGGCATGGTGCTTTGCCATTTTGAAGACAACGCTCGTATCGCCAATCATTAGCATTTTGAACAAGTTCGTAAAGGAAGCGGTATTTAGATGAGTAAAGCTGCTCAGAAACACTAATTATGTTTAGCATGCGGAGGTCTAAAATCAACATGCTGCGGACTCTTTACCTTTCGGTGAACGCTGCTTCTATTTCGCGTTTCTTCTCCAGCGCGCCTATGACTTCTTCCTAACTTCGAGCGGGCATCTTTTTAACGTCCTGCATTGTGGCATCATCTAGATAGCCCTTCTCCTTCTGTATGTGCTCGATTACGGCTTGCGCTTTAAGCAATGTGGACGGCTCGCATGGCCCTAATGCCTCGAAAATCTGCCGCTTTGATCTGGCTGATGCGTCTTGATCGTTCATCTGTCTAGGTAATAGTTTCTACTGCTAAGTAGTCCCTAGTGAGGAATATATAATAAGATGTAGAAGCTAGGTTCCTACGTTATTGATGTAGATTATAGATTTATAGTATTTGTATTTTTTTTTCCTAACCACCTATAGGAATAATAGATTGCACCTAAAAAGCCTACTTGCAATAACGGATAATTGAATGTGAAGTCTAATGTTATGGCTGCTAAAGATTCACTCACAGATACCAAATGCCAGTGCGAAGAGGGCAGCTGGGTGCGTTCCTATCATTTATGTCCCTGTTTTAATTGCACTGGGTGTATTAAGCTCCCTTGCCCGCAAAGTCCTTTGGAACCTCTGGTCCCCAAACTGAGAATGGACCCACAACGTCTCTAGATGTTGGAGTGTGGGTGTTTACTACATCGCCGTCCGCATAATGTTCGATTTTGAAACCACTTGGGTCCCCCCAGTAGTCAAAGATTTGGCTTCCCAACACATGCCGACCCACGCCCCAAACACTCTTCCATCCAGCATCTGCTAACCACTGATGCCCCAAAAGCTGTGTGTCCATGTCCGCAACTTCGTATGAAGTATGATGCACGAACGTCTTCTTGACGTCTGGTTCTGCTCTTTGCATGAAGAAGCAGTGATGGTCCGAGTACTCCTCACCTAGATCCAGATGCATAAAAGTTAATACATCTATGTTCGAGAAGTCCCAATGGTAGAGGACGTCGCTCGGTACGAAGTTGAAGTTATCGGTGTACCAGGCCAGTTCTTTGTCGAAGTCGGGAACTACATATCCAAAATGTCCGATTTTGTGTACAAGCGCCGGGCCGGGATGGTAACGTTGAAATTTCCCTGCGGCAGTATAAGCTAACAGTCTCCCATAATGACGATGGCACCATATACCTTTGCGTGGTTTGTCGAAAGGGCCATTGTAAGGTCCTTGTTCCTCGTGCGTAGCAGTAGGTATCTGCCGGTCTACCTGTCTCTCTTCTTGGCCATAAATTATGTGGAAGAGGGTGTCGTCAACCCGTTTGAATGTGATGATTTTACCACCTCCCGGGGCATCGTCCAGAGAACCAACAGTTGCTCCAGGTAGCTTTGCAGCTTTCTCGAACTCTTCCGCTGACCGGGCTACAAATGCAGGGCCGCGAAACCTTGGTTTCCCATCGTTGCTTCGACTTGCCACATACACGTAAGGGTCTTTTCCGTAACCACGATAATAGATTCGATCTTTGCTTCTCTTCTCTTCAACGAAACCGAAGTCTTTCGCAAATTTGGCGAAAATCTCCAAGTCGGGATGTTCAAAGTAAACATGACCGAGGCGCTCCAGCTGCACCTTAGAGGGGTTGTTTGAAATCGGTGGAATGAGCATGTCAGGCATGATGCGCTCGCGAATAGCCCTTGGGAGCTTGGACAAAATAGCGAGGAGTAGCTTGAAAAGTGAAAAGGGCATTGTTGCAGAGGGTGGTGTGCCCTTCAGGTGGTATAAATAAAGAATCGGTCTTGTACGGGCTTAGCTATGCCTTATTGCTGTTCAAATTAGCCTTGCATAGATATCCTTGCGGCCTGCGTGCTCGAGAAGAACGAATTTTGGCCTGCGCCGGGAGAGTTAGGCACTACGGCGAATTCGGAGCAACTCTGCCGGCGCCTCTCTATTGTCGGCGGATCTGGACGGAGGAACTCGTACGCTAAGATCAATTATGTATGTGCGCAGCTCAATGTAGGCCCAAGTCGTCCACATTGACAAATCCTGAACGCACTGCAGAAGCGGACAACCTATTGTCGAAACACCATCCCAGCTTCCAAAAGCCTCGGAACTCCCAGTTTGAATTTTCCACAAATTTCGGTCTTAGTATATACCAAAAACCCTGCTTAGGGGCCCTTCCCAGGTTTTCAGTCGTACCTCTAAAAGACAAACCTCGGTATCGGAGAATCTTAAACACTAATTTGTGGCTTGCGTAACCTCGCCGACTATTCCTAAATACTTTTTGATTCTGGACCGGAGCAACATAGTTTGCATAATCGTCCGTTACACACAGGACTTGTTAGCAGCTCCCGTTCTATAGTCTCTGCATTTGTATCTTGCACTTAATACAATGTCCACATAAAAACTGCAGCAATCCCCTGCAACCCTTAATCATTTACGTCTTTTCTTTGTGAAATTGGTCCCTGAAGATTTATTGTGTTTGCAAAGGTCGCAGCCCAGAATGCCAGAAGAGACACAGGTAGTCATTGTTGGTGCAGGCCCGGCAGGCCTCACGCTTGGTCTCTGCCTCGCACAATATCATATAAATGTAAGCTTCAAGTGTCTCAGGTCGAATTTCACGAAGAAATAAGTTGGTGATTAACCCCATAAATAGTCCATCATACTGGAGAAAGAAGCAGAGATCGTCACTGATCCGAGGGGCGTTTATCTCACTGGTGATTCGATCAGAATTCTCAGCACCCTTGGACTCGGCGCTGATATCGCAAAAATTGGACATGGTACGTGAGCAATGTCATGATCTACTGATGTACTCAAACATTAATACATGAGCGCGTATAGTTGTCGAGGAGACAAATTTCCACAAGTCTACATTTTGCAGCAAACCATTTTACGTCGTGAAGACTGGCTCGGATGCTATGAGTCAAACATTGCCAAATGGTATTCTGCAGATGCAGCCTCGCCTAGGTACATTCATCCCAGGCCCAAATAAAATGACCTTGTTACTCACAGATATTAGAAAGTTCTCTGCGACAGCAAATTGAAAGGAGCAAGTACTGCACCTTGCGTACCGAGTCCGAAGTAGTCAGTCAAGTGGAATCGAACCCCCCGACAATCGCGTACCGTTGCAAAGACGGCTCCCATAAGCAGATCAAAGCTGAGTGGCTGGTGGGTGCTGATGGAAAAGTGGGAGTCGTCCGTAAGCATTTTCTTGAGAAGTCTGCGGGAATCAAGCAAATTGAAGGCGTTTATCGGTACGCCGGTACCTGGGTTGCCGCTAACCTAAAGATCCAACTACCCACGCCAAAGAGCCATCCTAACTTCTCGCTCTGGAACCTTGGGTATACGCCAGAGCAAGTCTATGATTTGTTCTGGCCAAAAGGGTGGCACTTTTGCAGCCCACCCGGAAAACCTACTGCAAGTGGGAGATTTGGACCACATGAAGAGCGCCTCTGGCGTCATGAGTTCCGGCAAGAGGACTGGAATGAGAGCATGGACGCTGTGGATCTTCTCTGGGACCACCTAGTTCCAATGATCACACGGGATAGGGATGAAGAGGGCAAACACTTCGGGCATAGTGTGCAGTTCCCCCGCGACTGCATCGAAATCGTTCGCTGTCGGCCCTTCCGATTTGTTCACAAAGTGGTCAACATGTGGTTCGCCAATCGGACTATCCTCATTGGTGATGCCGCTCATGTATTCCCTCCATTTGCCGGCCAAGGTATTGGGAGCGGACTCCGCGACGCGCATCAGCTGGCATGGCGACTTGCTTTACTGCTAAAAGATACGAGCATGTCGGAAACTGCATCGACGGCGTTGCTTGAAGCGTGGGCACAAGAAAGGCGCAAGAGCGTGGATCATGCTGCATTGATGTCCTTGATGAATGGTAAGCTTTGTAACAACCAGCCAACCTTCTGGATGTTGTGGATGCTGCGCCTGTTCTCATACCTCAATGAGATTCCTCCCCTGCGCGAATACCTGAATCCTCTTGCGATCAATGAACGCGAAGGGTTTACACTTGTCGAAAATGGCTTTCTTGTGAGGCAGAAACGGGGGGGTTCTCGGATGGCTCAAATAGTCATACGTTCGCACCAACAAGGCCCAATGCTTTCTGATCAACTGTTGCTACCCAAGGTCGGCCTGATAAGGCTTTTAGTCATCACAGAAGGCCAATATGCCAAAGACTACGCCGAAGCAAAGGAAGCTCTTGAAGCAGCATCACCGAATCCTGCCCTCATCAGCTCAAATTCAATTTTGCTATTCAGCAATACCGAGCCGAAGCAGAATTGTGGGATAGAGGTCTTCTGGCCAGCTTCAGATTGGCAATCAGTGTGTGGCGCCCGAGAAGGCTATAACCCGTCTTCTTTTATTGATCGCCTCGGAAACGGAACCAAGTTTGCCCTTGTGAGGCCGGACTTTTTTGTTTTCGCTTGCGCTAAAGACGTTAGTGATTTGAAAGGGTGTCTACGGGCATTGCAAAGTTGGTTCGCTTGACAACGGAAACATTTGATCACAACTGTAGTGTAACAAACGCATTTACATAGGCGTTAATATGAATTCCGCTGTCGTATAGAAAGTTTGGTCAACTCTCTTCCATAGAAGTTTCGCTCCTCTCTTTGTCTGACTGATCGTGAAATGCGAAAGTTCTTCCGCTCCCAGGATTGCTCCGCTAGTCTTGGGCAGCAATGTAACCCTAGACTGGTGAACTGCGCGTCCCAAGCCCACTATGGTCACCTTTTTTCCCTCATTTCATGCGGTCTTCAGCGATTATACGATCTATGAAGCCTGGCCATTGGTATGGATGACACATTGATCATGTATCTTTCACAGATCTGCAATAAATGTATAAGTGACTCAGGACTGCCATCTATAATGTTAGTAGTAGCAATGCTGCCACATAAACACCGATAACGCTCTCTGCCGGAGGCGTGCAAAAATATCAAACATTACGAGGCTACCAAATGGAAACGCCTATCATGATAGGTCTATCGACAATTATTTACAGACAACGGGGCCTAAACACAATATGGATACACAGAAGACTTCAAAATCGCGTAACTATAGAAATGACAAGCCACTGGATCCACACCACAACCTTTGACATCGTATTGATCCTCGAAATATCGTCAATATATTTTCATCTGAAAGATTATCGCTGTTACCTTACTCAAACTTCATAGTGTTTGTCAAAGTGCCAGCCATTGGCAATGAGACTTCCACCACATCGCCGTTCTGCAAAAACGTCTTCGGCTTGCGAAAAGCACCTACCCCCCGAGGTGTGCCCGTCATAACCGCCGTACCTGCTGGGATTGTGGTACCTATAAGGAATTAGTAATGCAAAAATGATAATGTTGTCGTGTGGCCTCCAACCTTGACTCATGTGACTTAGAATACTCTCGGGAGAGAAAATCATGTCCTTTTGTAAGTTGGCTTCTTGCCTGACTTCTCCATTGACCTTCAGTGTGACACCTCCGGTCTTTGCTGTTTCGTAGAGGCTAGGGCTGATAAGAATTGGACCTATCGGCGCGAAATTGTCAAAGGCTTTGGCGAAGAAGAATTGGCCAGCTGAGTTCTTTGGAAGCTGGAATATCCGGCAAGAAAGATCGTTGCCAACAGTGTAGCCGAGTATATAGTCTCCAGCTTCGCTCGGCTTGACATCTTTGCACTCTTTGGAGGTAACAAATACGAGTTCACCCTGCAGAATGCGTCAGTATACCATTACTGAATTAGATAATGCGACATAAGCAGCCTTGTACCTCGTAATCAGGCAGACTCCGAGCACAGAAGTCATTCACGGATATCTCTTGGTTTGGATGTGCAAGAGCTGCTGCTGGTTTAGTCCAAAGTGGTGGGTATGATGGAACGGTGAGCTACAAAGGCATGAGAATTAGACATGTTTTTGTCGTGCTGCGCAGGATAGACAAACGTTTGCTTCTTGGGCGTGACTGCGATAGTTCAAGCCCACGCAGTATATATGTGTCCCATCTCGAGGTAACGGCGCGAGCAACTGTTGGAATCATCAATCTTTGCTCCAACTTGGCGTTGGTACGGTTGTGAAAAGGTGGCGTACTCGTTGAACGGTCACTGTTTTGAGGCTGGATTTCGTGACGAGGGCTTCGTAGGATGGAAATGCTTCGATTGTAGTTCCCGGTCGAGGCGGTTCATCACTTCCTGGCCCAAGATCCGCAAAGTAAGATTTCTCATCTTCCGATTCGAAGCGCACAAGGCGACTGAAAGGTGCCATGCTGGCTGTGGGATGTAAAAAAGGGGGTGCGAGATGTAGATGTGAAGGAGCTGAGTTAACTAAATTGTGTAGTGTGCAATTACGCATATACATACATGGCGTCTGAAGATATTTAATCCCTACTCACAGCTTCCTATATAAAAAAATCAATCTCCGGAGCAATCCATCGTGACCGCGCCGGCGCTCAATAATTCAAGAAAACTGACTAGCGCCGGAAGATCTTCGCACCGGAGGATCTCCACCGGGTCCTTATCCACAGCTGTGGATCCGCCGGACGCACCCCGCATTTCGGAGCAACCCTCTCCTGACTTGTCCCCTGTCCAATTTTACCCACATCCAGACATTGTCAGATACCCCGATGCTCGCATGTAGCTCCCCTTTACGATGGATTCCAACCAACCTGAAGCCGACAATTGGCAATCACACCAACATCTTGTGGCCAACCCCACAGACAGCGGACTATCGCTTGTAAACTCTCGGGTTTGTGACCGTTGCATCCGGTAGCGTCCTCCTGCTCTTATCCATCGTCCCAACTAACGGCAGACTTCGTTATACTAGCAAAAAAGTGAAGTGTGATCAGGGCCGACCTTCATGCTCACGCTGTTTCGCGTATGGCGAAGCTTGCGTGTACTCGACTCGAAGGCGCAGACCAGGTCCGCAGCCAGGATCACTTCACCGTTCATCGATAGGAGCTAATACTGGTCTGTCGGCTGTGTCGTTGCTCTCCAAGTCCTGCCAATGTGCTGACAACGTATTAGGTCGCCAGGTGCAACACGAGCAACCTGATGCTGTAGCTCCCATTCCATCTTCTGCACCCTCAATTTCTGGGTTCGGGTATATCTGGCCACACGAGGCAAATCAAATTCCGCCGGTCCGTACTCCATTGGAAAATGCCCTTCCCGAGGAAGAACATCTGTATGGAGTGTCCCCTACTTACGTAAAAAAACATTACTGAGAGTATAGGCTTGAAGAGTACTTCGGCATTGTTCAGGATGCTAACCCCATATACTCCCAAGAGCGTTTCCTGTCCCGCTACCGTGACTCGCTCTGTGACCCGAGCCTCGTCTCAACCATCGCAGCCGTCACTTCAAAGCTGACAAGATCCATGTCCGCCCAAGAATCTGCCGCCATAGACAGTCGGTTAGATGCGTTACTGAGCTCCACCGTGGTGCAGGAGAATCTGTTCACCGACGTCCCCTCTCTTGACCAATATCGCAAATCGTGCATCCTCGCCTTCTACGAGTTTCATCAGTTTCCAGGCCACCAGTCTTGGGTACGGATAGGAACTTTGACACGCATGGCGTTACGCCTGGGAATTGATCGATTGGAAAACTTGCACAACCTTGTGCCCGAATGGCGCAATCTTGATGAGGAAGACATGAACGAGTGGCGTGCAATTTGGTGGTGCATCTACCGCCTGGATTCTTACTCCAACCTTTCGTCCGGAACGCCATGCTTGATCATCGAGAAGAGCATCGCGACGACTTTGCTTCTTCGAAACTCGTATGAAGTGATGCATGCTGATGCTCCCCCACGCGTTCTTCTATCCGCCTACTCTAAGTGCCCTTGGGAGCTACTTCCAATTATTGTTCAATATCCGAACACCTTGTACGGAAACATTCACAATACTGCTCTCATCATCATGCGACAAGTTGCAAAGATCACAAGAGCTGCCCAGTTCAGAGTGATTCGGGAAATGCAAGGTAAAATCAGCGAAGTCGAGAGGCGCCTGTCTGCTTTACGGCTCGCCCTCCCACCCAATTGGCTCAACCCAAAACGCAACGCATTCTCCCAGGAAGCACACTCCGATCACCACGCGCGGCTGGTAACTGTCCTTTTCCTCCTGTTTTCTCGCCTTGCGCTGGCGATTCTCTCATGCAATGGTGAGCCAGAAGAGACGTGGCTGTTGAGGTGGCAGCAGGTGCTTGAGACCTGCCAGGACATTGCTTCTATTGCAACGCAGTGGAACAGCCTCTTCTGTGTGAAAGTCGATCCAGCCGTGTCCTTCATTATATTCACCGCGCTCGTTTTTCTCGACCTCCACGAAAAGTCGACTAGTATTTCCAGCTTGACTGTACAGTCCCAAATCCGCCACGACAAGACGGTTCTTCGCTTGCAGCTCACGCAGTTTGCGACCCTTTGGACACTACCAAGACTTCTCAACTGTATGGAATGTAGTTAACACGAAATGTGCAGTGTACTAATGACGTGCCAGTGTCCTACGCGACTTTTAGCGAATCCATTCAAGGTCCACTAACCGATCAACAGATCAGGTCAATTCTCTTACGCTTCGAAGCTCCTCTGCACCCCAGATGGTTACAGTTTCTGTCGCACCCGCAAGAATACTTCGACAACTGTCAATAAATTCAGGGTTCACTTTACAGGCCATGCTAGAAATGACTTGGTGAAGCTTTGCTACTAGACAGCCGGGCGACTAACTAGGACATTGGAAGGTTAAGTGGCAGCTTCACAATCTTGCAGATAATAGTTTAGAATTAGCGCTTAGTAAAATCCACCCTATTAACTATGTACGCATAGCACGGATGCTAAAATCGCGTATCGGGTCCTACATCGCGGGAACAAAATTAGGTAAAGTCAAGCGGGTGTGTTATAGTACATTATTAGTGTCGTCTTGGTAACAGATTACTCTATACCCGGGGTGAAGTGGTACGTTGTTCCGGGTACAAAGTAGTATCAAGACACCACGTGGCGTGATATTTTGAGGCCTTAATGGCCCAATTTTTCTCCTCTTTCATTTCGCTCTCTTTTTAGTCTAGGAGTTCCAATAAAGTTGAGGTAACTGCCCATTGTATCATCCCTGGTCGAGTTTCCCTGACTTTGTTCCGGCGAATTTGATATTTCACTATCGTCTTATCGTAACAGGAATGTATTCTTTGAGTTCATTATATAAAATTGACAGATATTACATGTAGAGAAGGCCTGTTTTTCCGCTCTGCATTTTTTTTTATAAATTAATTATCAACAGTTAGAGCGGATTGATCAAGTGGGGCTGATGAAGGAGAAGCTCTGGTATAAATTGTTCTAATTTGTATAGGGTTTCACCTAGTAGAGGCTGGCACCTGATGGTAAACTATGTTAAGGCACTAGAGTTGGTTCTTGACCACTAATATCCCATGCCTCATCATCATCATCTTCAATTCCACTCGATTCCACGTTCTCGAGGCAGCACGTTCCACTAAAGGGTACGCCCTGCCTAGCACACTCGATACTAATATCGTGATGCAGTGTTGCAGCAGTTGGTCTCTTCTCCGGGTCTTCTTCTAGCATCAGCAAGACCCAATCAAAAACAACGTCGTCCTTGTTAGATCCGAGCTGGCGGCATACATCCGACCAGGAAGTTAGATGGGAAATGCTAGCATAGAAGCGGTAATTTCCTGTCGCTTCTTCAAAGAACTTGCGCATTGCGGTGATCGGTCTGCCCTTCAGGGTTGTCGCCATTTCCAGAAAAACACAGCCAAGAGACCATATGTCGACAGCAGTATTGCGTTTTTCGAATCTCACGACTTCTGGTGCAGCGTAGAGCCATGTTTTCGCAGAGTCAGCAGTTGTAGTGGATCTAGACAGCTCTTCCCAGTCCAGCGCGATGCCGAAATCGGTTAGAAATACGCGGTCGCCTTTAACCAAAATATTATGCGGCTTGATATCGCGGTGGCGGATCTTGACGCTGTGGATGTATTCCAGGGCATTGGCGAGACAGCCAAAGAAGCTCCGTAGCAGTGAGCTTTTGTCTGGGTCATTCAGAGCTAATGAGTAGTAGTCGAAAAGGTTACAGTCAGCGACGGGCGACATAACCAAGGCGAAATACTTCGGGTCCGTATAGCTTTGAACCTACATGCATTTAGTATTTGGGGGTCCAATTCCTCCGCGATAGACATACCAGCTCGATACAATGGTAATGCTGTACCCTTTTGAGCACCTGCAACTCTATCAAGAAGCTGTTGATTGCATCCTTGGACATCCAAGGCTGTTAAACGTCGATGCCTACATCTTTCCATGCCTGACGGACGAATTCCTCGATATTGAACTCTTTTTCCTTCGCAAAGGAAATCACTTTGTTCGCGAATTCCTTGAACGTTATTTCCCTCTCCGACGTCTTGATACTTAGTATCGTTCTAAACCAGAGCTTCGATGTGAGCTCCCAGCACGGCTTCCCAGAAGCTATAGTAGCTTTATGGAATGCGAATGAAGGAATTGTGCACTTCATGTATCGATCAAATGCAGGTTCTAATGTAGAATAGTGCCGCAGGCAGGGATCGGATTTTACGTCGCCTTTTTTGGTGGTAAACGTGTACGCGGTACCAGGATCGCCAAGGTCCCGCCACGCCCTCACAGTACCGGCAGTCGGGAACAATAGATTCTCCCCCATTAACCAATGACGGGTGTCCTTAGATAGGAATTGTTTGATTGTGATTGACATGATATCTGCAAAATGCTCCCAGAGGGCATACGATTCCGAGCTTGGCTTCGTACTCAAAGTGAACCCAAGGGCACGCTCCAAATACCGTGGCTTATTTCGTGACGCACCCTAGACCCCGATTTAATATCAAGATAGAATAAAAAGGAATGTGGGGAGAGCAAGGGAAGGGGTAATGCCTTGGGACCTACACGTCGGGGTCTAGAGCAAAGTTTTTGAAAACCACTCCGTCTCCGTTCCCGAAGACAGCCCCGATAGGTCCCTTCGGGGTTTTGGTGAAGCCGTTTCGCCAGAAGGCTATTATACAGTCGCGCTCATAGTCTATAGTCATTGGCATTATATGCTCCTCTTCGTGTTCATAATTGAAGATCCTTTTAAAGCAATCTTCAATGCGCCCTGCTCGTCCAACCACGTCGCCTGGTGTAAGATATGTTCGCGCTGCTCGTGGCTTAACGAAGCCAAATCGGCCCGGGAACGGAGCGAATTTGTAGAGACGAACGTGCAGTGCATTTTTTCTGTGATGTATGGGTTTCGAGGAACGGTGCGATGCGATGCGATGCGATGCGATGCGATGCGATGTGCCCGGTTGGGATGTGAGGTGTTCGCGAAAAGCAACCTTATCTCACTAGTCAGACGCTCCGCCAAGCCACCACTCCAGATTAGGATGAACTCTAGGACCAATCAGCTGCGCCATGCTGGCGCCCTATTGGCTGCGGAGGATAGCTGATGCTTCGCCTTGTTGCAGGCTATGCGTAGGCAACGTAGCGCCCGAGGACCATTGTTAAGATCGAGTTTATTCAGATAAGGATCATTCTTTTCTTCGCCGAAATCTGTCTTCTCTGCGCGGAAGAAACAGTTGATCATGTGATTCATCAGGCGTGTATCGTAATCGTAGCCCACGCAGTCCACGCCACCAGCAACGGCTCGCACCTCCACGATCCCATCTGAAACAATTGCAAGAACCACGTCGTAGTAGCCTGCGCCAATATCGCACACCAGAACATTCCTCTCTCTAGGCATCATATCTGAAGCAGCCAGAGCAAACGTCGGGGCATGGGAGATTCCAAGCGCGTTGATGCCAGCGATCGAGAGAGCGTCTTTGATCGCGAGCCGTTGGCTTATGTTGAAATGCGCTGGTGTTGTAACAAGAGCATCCGCAATTGGATGGTTAAGATACTTTTCCGCGTCTTTCTTGGCTCTTTTTACGATCATGGCTTGAACCTCCACAGGTGTAAAGGTAGTGGGGATGTTTTTGTACATTACCTCGAAGAAGGGCTTGTCGTCAAGATCGTGTGTAACTGTGAAGGGCATTCTCTTGATCATTGCTTGAATGTAGGGATCCCGGAATCTGAAACCGACAAATCTGAGGGCATCAGAGATGGTATTTCTTGGATTGACGCTAGCTTGATTTTTCGCTGCTTGCCCGATGAGGCGGCCTGTCCTGGTGAAGGCGACGTAGGAAGGCATCAGGGCTTGGCCTTCATGGGGTATCAGTTCAAATTGGTCATGACGATAGATGGCAATGCGAGTGTTGGCTGTTCCGAGGTCAATGGCAATAGCAAATCTTGCGAAGCTCATTGTGGCTGGGAGGCTTGTTGGCGCATCAAAAAGGCGCTGCGTATTATGCAAACAATAACTACAAATGCTATACACTACCTAATCGCGGGTACAAAGTTCGCTACAATTGATGCAAACTGAGTGGTTTCAGCACATATCCCAATACGCGACCGTAAGTAGTGTCTCGATAGCAGACGACTCTGTACACACTGCACGGGGTTGGAGAGTGAGGTCCAAATAGACGTATGGCGGGAACTACGCGGTTTCTGGTCGCAGCCAAGTTCAGCTCCGCCGGGGTGGCAACTGGCGGCTGTCGTATGTGCTGACTGCAAGGACATGGGCCTTGCGGTAAGTTACGGCGTTATAAGGACATAAATTTTAAGTAAATGTGGATAATAAATGTCAACTGGTAGCGTGGTTTGTTGGAGGTCACGTATGAGGGCAATACTGAATGGAGAAGAGAGTGATCGATTGAGTGATGGAGCAGTACTACGGGAGGTGATGTATATATATGTGGGTCACGGGTGGTCACGTGACCTGGATGTATTCACCTTCAAGCATGGTTGAGGAGTGATTGGGGTTTTCAGCTTCAGGCCACAGTCATCTGATGAGGGGCTTGGTAAGGCTGGCAGGCTTGGCAAATGCGGACTTCATAGCCGCTGCATACATCAATTCAGTCTATTGAAGGACGACTGGTGACAAAGCGATAATCAAATTGATTCTCTCCATGAGACAATATGGATTCCCGCGGGGTCCCAACGCAACTGTTGATTAACCTACCCTCACTCTTTCTCAAGCTCCCTCAAGTGCTCCCATACCAGGCCATCCAACAAAGTTTCCGCTCATCTCATCATTCCTCCTCATCACTCGACCGCTCTATCCATCTCCTCATCCACTACGTTGACCAACCCATATCCAAAGTCCCGCGCTATATCCGCGCGCGCACCGGTTCACATTCACGCCCTTCTTCCCTCTTATCATTGCATGCGCTGCCACTCTCAACCCTACTTGTCCTGATTAAAATTCCACTATAGTAGCTATATGGTAGGTACCTATGTAGAGGGTTATGCCGCGCCAAGTGCTGACCAGGCGGCCAGACCAGCCGCGGCATAACCCCAACAATTTGTTCCAAGCCCAACTTAACAAATGCGTAGAAGCCTGCAACAATTGCAAACGTCGGAAGGAAAGATGTAATGGCAAGAAACCTTGCGCCCGTCGCATCCAGGGCAATGTTCACGCGACATGTCAATCCCAATCCTCCCAGCCTCTTCTAAGCGCCGAAGAATATTGCACAAAGGGCAGCAACAATTCAGTAAACAACAGTCTACACAACGAAGATAAAGATTCGCCAAGTTTCGTCTGAAGCAACACCTTTACTGTTCCCGAGACCGCCGCTCGACTCCTCCAAGACACCAAAGGGGAATTCATGTTCATTGGCGATTCCGCAAACCTTTCCCTCCTCTGGAGCATGCGCAGTCTGGTCAGCGCTTCAATTGGCCCATGTGCTTTCGCAGAAGGCCCGTTCCAATACCAAATGGTCGAGCCCGCGCCCGAAGGTCCGCCAACCTGGTTAAACGCCCCGGATAGACAGCCTCCTATCAAGCCAACTTTGGATGAGGCAGTCTCCTTGAAATGAATCTGTTGCTCAAGGTGTTGGATCGTAACTTATCGAAGGCTATGTTTCTCGAGAAGATAAAAATATTGATCCGGTGCTGTCGCAGCGCTATTGGCTTCTGACGAATCTGGTGTTGCGGATCGCACACTAGGGTTGAAAAGAGTGGCCGAACGAGGGTAGGCTCGAGCCTATAGATGTCAATAACAGTGTAATGGGCCACCGGTTGGGCGGTGTCAACACCCATATACTGGGAAGTGGAAGCACAAATGCGAACATTGCCATCGTAGTGTATTGATAAGGCCTTTCCTGTCTGATACTGTTTGCACATATATACGAATCAAGCACAGTGCAGATAGAGTCGGCTCTTTTTGTACCTTCTTACAGATACAAGACTATTTTATTCATTGATTCTACTGTGTGTCTCTGTTCCTCGCTTCCAACTCTGAAGGATGTTCTGATGCTGGTGTCTTGTACGGCGACTGCGCATCTCCAGAACCATGTCTCCAATGATCTGTCTCTACGTCGCCGTATCGTTGCGAAAAAGGCGTTGCCGGCTGGCTCCGAGGATAGTATGCTGTCGTACTATTGAGTTCGCTGGGCACTTGCCGAGAATCAAGCTCCGTTGTGCTTGCACGACCCATCTGAGGCTGTGTATGGGAATCACGGGTAGATCTTGAAGCCCTCTTCTTCAAGCACACGAAGGCAATGATGCCAGCTATGCCGACGATCGCCAGACCACCTCCGACACCGATTCCAATTATAGCACTAGTGGATAATCGGTGATTACTTCCGCTCGATGAAGAGGTTTTTGACGTGTCTGGAGTCGCGGAGGCTGACGAAGGCAAGTTGTTGCTGATCGTATTCGCGAAGAGTGTTACGTCAGGCACCTTGCTCGTGTCGCACGAGAACCAGCGAAGCGTTGGTGAGTTTGACGCGATATAGGTTTCCCACCGACAATAAGGCGCTTCAGAATCACATGTATAACATCGGACGCCTTGGTTGCAAGTCGCTGTTGCCCGGAGGTCAATGCAAGATTGGATTTGAGCTGCACGAAGATTTGGTCAGTATTGCGCTTTATGCTGGGGCACAGCCGAAGCGTACCTGACGGATTATCGGGGTCATAACAATCGACATTGCCAGTTGTCCCACGCACTGAAGTCACGCAAGCACCCTAAGGATGTTAGCACCGATGTTTTGAATAGAAGAAGCACTTACATTGTCGCACACCCAGTACGGAGAAGTTGCGAGGGTTCCAGCAGGGCCACAACAAAAAGCTCCTTGAGCTAAACACTTTGTACCGCACTGGCCGAACTGGCAGGCTCCATCTCGCCTGAAAAGATTCCGCCCAGAACAATGTGAGGGTTGAGCCACCGGTGGCTTCGTGATCATCAGCCTTCCCTGATCATTTTGTGCAGCAACTTGTCGCATGAAGAGCTGTAGAGCAAAATAAACGAAGAAGTATGAACGGTCACGCATGATGCGATCGATGCGATCAACGCTCCAAAGGCCGGAACTGCTATGGAATGCAGAGAGGACCGGAGACTGGCGGTAGTTCATCAAAAAGTATCGCGAACTTGGTTAAGATTGAGCTTTTGTGCAAAAGCACACCTCAGATCGGAGGTTTGGGTTGGTTCGTGCACACGCTGGACCCTGCAGGAGGGGGTCTGGAGGAGCAATACACACGCAATTCAGCGTGAGTGGTGCTTGGGAGCTTTCTTTGTGGTGCATTTCAGGAGACGGGTGGTTGGTTCAGTGGTTGCAGGCTCAGCTGCAGCCGCACTTAGATACGAGTTGTCCACAGACATGCGTGGCACCAGCCACCAAGTTGATCATTGGTAGCAGGAGCAGAGTTCAGCTGCGCTAAGCGCTGATGGGATGAAAATGGCAATGTTGAAGATGCTATCGCAATTCTTCCACTTTCCACTGCAGATCGACCACGTTTGACAGGTATGTTCTCTCTTGACATGTGCTTGGTATTGGGGGCCCTTTCAAATTTTGGCAGCAACTCGGGTTGATGGGTGGAATATCCTTCTCCGTAGGCGAAATCGTCAAAGGTTTCATGTGATCGGAGACTTCCGTTAGAGGGCACCCTTTCCTTGTTCATTCTCTTGTGATCAGGACCTATCAGACCCTCATTGGCCCTCTGGTCGTTGCCAATAGGAGACCTGATCAGCACCGACACGAGGCTGAGAAATTGGCGCCGCTCGCATGATGCCTTCCCGTATTAATTCACACACAATGGAAGGGCGTTTCTTTTGAGCTGCATGTGCCGTAGCCACATGTAAGGAATATCTTTACTCTAATTAGATCTTAAATTTAATTATCGTTTTCGGCAAAAGCTGGCAACCCTCCTCCTGCACCTGCGAGTACAGGGAGGTGACACGCCGGTAAACCACATATCAGATAGCTAGTGTTACTAAACGATATCTACAAATCAGACACCGCGAACAGAAGTGGCAAAAGCTCTAATTCGTAGAACTTCTTAGTCCTCCCGATATGTGGTTTCCCAGCGTGTCACCTCTCTAAATATAAAAAAGGGATAATTGCTTAGATAAGTAATCCGATGTTAAAATTAGTATGCATATGCTAGAATTAGTACATATGTTTTAAACTTGACTAAAATATAGTACATATAAGGGTGTTTTACAAAGACGGGGACTAATAAGAGTACACAGAGAATATGTATTATAATATAATACTAATATCTTTACCTTTTGTTACATATATCTCGGGCTTCAGGGGTAGCAAGCCTTTTTTGTAAACCACCGAGAATAGGCCAACTTAGACCATTTACTACTTTTGGATCAAAGCCACAACTCTACTAATAAAAGTCCAATGTACTTTAACATTATCTAAAAGTGCAAATTTGCACACTGTAAAATAGTTTTAAAGAATATATTTAAATTTTCCTGTGTGGTTGTAGAGCAGTAGTTTACTGTGTAAATAAAGAGATGTTTATCATTCAGAATCTTACCTTCTTAGGCTAGTTGGCAAGAAGAACCGGCCTTCCGTTGTATGTGAATTAATATTGTATCACCCCTAGTTATTTTAGCTGCAGTTAGTTGGTCTTGGAGACTTTTCGACCGCTCTTCTGCTGATGAGCCCCATAATGTCGGTGCGATAGCATGGCGTTGGTTGTGATATGTGACCTCCGACGTCCGGTTCAGATCAACATTTCCCCAGTAACTCCTTTCTCCGAATGATGATTAGTGGTGGACAATCCTACAAAAATTAGATCCTGCTTTTCCCCACAATTCGCTGTTGTCTTTCCGTCTTTGCCGTATCAAAGCCGCAGAACCTTTCCGTCTCAGACCGCCGTCTAGGCTTTATAGTATATTTATCGGACGATAGGAGATGCTCTAATAAGACTTGCGAAATAGAAATCAAACTGTATATAACAGCCGACATAGAGATAGAGCTCCCATGTTCCCATCCCACTAAAAAGGCGTTATCAACTATACACGAATGGCTACAGCAATGGACTTTCTTCCTCAAGATGTCATCCGCAATGTCCCACTTACTGCATTGAATGGTTCCAATACGGAGGGACTTGCAAATACGCCCGTCAGCCCCTCGCCAGCGCCAAATCACACAGTCAAAGACGCGGCCGTAGAAAACTTCCGCCGCATGAGTATTATCGTAATTAGCGTGGGATTCTCCAGCATATATGGGAACACGCATTGCAGAACTACTCTGAAACGTTAAATTGAAAACTTACGAAAAGAATGATGTGGTGGGCGGAACTTGGTGGAAGAACCGGTATCCTGGCTGCGCTTGCGATATTGCTAGTATGTTTCATAGAGGTTTCCAATCTCTAGTCAAGCAATGCTATATTCTTGTTTCCTTAAGAGCTAAGGAGAAGACGGATAACCAGATTAAACTTGCAACGATGGCGGAGGACGGCTAGAGGAAAAATAAGCGTCACTCGTGGACTGATTTTGGCTAACAGATTCTGGGTGGTTGGCGCATTCGTATGTGTATACATTCGAACCCAACCCCCATTAGACTGCATTCTACGCTTCCGGGAGAGAAATACAGCAATACCTCGAGCACGTATGCAAAACGTATTCGGTAAATCACCTTATAAAGCCGGGGTACAAAGTAAGCAGTTGTACATGGGATAGCAAGAATTTGAAATGGTTAGACGATTTCAAAGTTAGAAGCTTGCATTCTGAGTAGCAGTACGGCTAATTACTTATCCATATAGGAAACTCGAAATAGATAAAGCCCCAGCAGGGGAGAAGTTCGTGGACGAGGCTGATGTCATAGTCAACGCACGTAGGGTCCTGAATAATTATATCTGGCCAAACATGGACGGGTTATGGTTCTTCAAAGTTCAAATCATGAACTTTGCTGCATGGGACGAGACGTAAGAAACCTTTTAAAAAGACGTTAACTTGCCCTGTTAATTAAGGCCCTTAAGTAGCTTCAACCTTTCAAACAAGCGTATTGGAATTATCAGCGGTGGAAGCAGCGCTATCCAAACCGTCCCAGAGTTGCAGAAACTCGAGGGAGTAAATTTGAGTTGCTTCGTACGAAGCAGAACATAGATAACGCAAAGTTTCGGTAAAGGCGCAATGAAAAAACTAAATCTGGGTCATGAGAAATGTATGTTTCCACGATTATCCTTTTTCGAAGCAGAACAGGCTGACAGGTCCTGCTAGTCAAGAGGAGCACGAAAGATGTATGTCCGACCCGGCTAGTTACCACGCATTCCGTAAATTAATAGACCCAGGAGGGAATTCGATACACCCAATTTCGCTGAAGGGCTGTACGATGTCCAATAATGCGCGAAAAACGTACGCAGAGCTCATGAGACAGTGCCTAGCAAAGAAGCCGGAGTTGCTGGATTACCTCCTACCGACTTTCGCGCCAGGCTGTCGTCGCCTCACGCCAGGCCGAGGGTACCTCGAAGCATTACCGACAGTTTCTAATTTTCTTGTTGGTTATCTTACAGTTTCTCGAGAAATACCATAATTCATCATATCCACTAGACCCTATTTCTCTGTCGATCCATGCTTTTTTTATACTGTGCGCGATTGTGCCGCCCAAATTCCGATGTATCTCGTAACAGGCACAGGTCTCCAGAGTGCAATATTAGAATAACGCCAAGGTTTACTGCCCAACTCAAGAAGGGCCATGGTCTGGTCGCTATGGATCGAAAACACTGAAAACATCAACTCGAATCTCGATATATGAGTTAGCCCTACCACGCTACTTTTTCGTTGACTTAGTGGGTGGAAGGACCATCTCCCTGTAGTGCCTTTGACCTGTCGGAGCGTTGTATATTGCCTCGCCAACCTTCCTTTCACAAGCAATAGGCCTGTGCTTGTGAACGCTGGAACAGCAGAACTGCTACGCGAAGCGATCGGAAATTTCGCAAAGATGAAAGGGGTTCCTAACAATCACATAGGCTGTCACAAAATTGCCAACGTGGAATGCACCACACAGTATTCTTTCCCGTGATAAATATGCCAGATTTCTTGAGCAGACATAGAAATCTACGGAGATTGAGAGCGATTGCCTGAATTTTTTTGCCCCTTGTGGGAAAGCGTTTCGCCTGAGTCGCTTGACATTCGAGTATGTAGAAGTCGTCCATGTGGCAATCCGGGGGGGCTGTGTGTTTAACTAGTCAAAGGCATCGGATGCGGGGCTCTCGGGTTCCGAGCTGACGCTACTTCACGAAAATGTCACCCAAGTATAAGAAGCAAACATCTAATTCTCTCCCAGGGGAGATTATATGCAAAAAACAATCTAATCTTCTCGTTCGTCATGGATTGCACTTCCTCAACAGATTCCCTTACCACATCTTTGTCATTTACTTCATTGAATGACGAAAAACCGATCACCATAGTCCTTCTCCATGGAGGCTTTACCTGTCGTCTCGAGTTTGCGCTCGTTCTTCCACACCTTGCTGACTTCCACATCCTTGTCCCCGACCTACCGTTGCATTCCGCATCACGCCACATTACACCGGGCACGACCGAAAGTTCCGCCTCACATGTCGCTCAACTCATTCGTTCGCACGCTCATAATCAAAAAGCACATGTCATTGGTGTCTCAATGGGGGGCTATGTAGGCCAGTGTCTCGCATTGGATCAGCCCGACCTTGTACTCTCGCTATTCATCACGGGTGCTGCTCCAGCTGTTGGAATACGCTTGTTCATGGCGCAATGGACGAGTGTGACCTACTACTTCATGAAACTTATGCTGCATTGGCTTCCTGGATGGGTGTTTCGGTATCAATCTTCACTACTTGGCTTACGGCTCAGTGAAGAACTGATTGAAGAGATGAGGAACAACATCACTTGGCAGCTCGTTCAAGACATGTTCCCCTGGATTTTATCGTTCAATTTAAATCACGTGAGGCAGTTGCAAGTACGGACGATATTCATCGCGGGGGGGAAAGAAGATGATGTGCCCGTGACAAAGAGGGCCGGCGATGCTTTGCGAAGCAGACGGATTAAGACAAATGAGACGTGGCCTCAGGATGGATCAGGAGCCGCTGTTCTAAGAGAGGGAGCCCACGGTTGGGATATGCAGTTCCCAGAGCTCTTTGCTCAAAGCGTATCGACTTGGGTTCACGAAGCGAGATTACCAGACGAATTTGAAAGGCTCGAGTAGCTTCAAAGTAATCACAAAAAGCTTCATTAGAAGCTTCGTGTGTAAGGGGTTGGACAAAGACATGTAGACGCTTTGGGAATCCGGTTCATAGCGGAGCAGAGCCTTCGGGTCCGCTCTCGAAGCAGACCATTCCGTATGTAAGACTATTAGTACCATAACCCATGTGGTTGCCATATAGCTGTTTCTCTTAACTCCCGTATGTTATCTTGCAGAAATGACATTATTGGATTGGGATTTGGGTGGGTTATTTGCCTCGCCGAGGAATTGCCACTTCCGCGGAGGTCATCCGAGACCAGTAGATGGGCAAAAAGCGGGAGCATGAGGCAGGAAGAGAATCGATATTAAAATCCTCCTACTCTAAATTTCCGGACGTTCGTTTTATGGCTATACTACACATGTCCAGGGATGTGTAGGTCTTAGTAACTTTTGGAGCTCAAACTGATTGTCGTGAAGACGGCAATCTAGGGATTGTGAAATAGGACCAGCGCATTCTGTTACTACAGCAACGCTGCTCTTCTTCAACTCGTGTCTTCACAACGTCATCGTAGGACACTGTAATGGTAGATTTTTAACTAGCTCACTCAACGCTAGCTGATTCCAGTTCTTTCTCTCTTGATTATTCATCTTACTCCGCCTTAGACGTATAAAGCCGCGTCTGGTGGATGTCTGACAGTCATCCGTGTCCCGCCACCACCCTCTTACCGCCATCTATCTAACTATTGGACCAACCATCACCGCATCAAGTCGGATGATTTCCCCAAGTCCTCCAGACAACACATCATGGGCGCATCTCAAGTACTAAAAAGCTATGATTAGTAAGGCGCTGCATCCCCCGTAGACGGTCATCAATATGATTTGAAAGAACCCATTCAGGGAGGACGTTCGAGCCGACCCACAACCCCCGAATCCCCGTCACCGATTCTCAGGAGACCGCACGTCTGTGGCAAAGCCAGAGACATAAAACCGATGGGGAATAGGAACACAGGAAGCATGACATTGACATCAGCTTCCGCGCCCGGGCAACGCTTGCGCCGAACGCCCCCTACATCCACCTAGCCAAGTTTCAGGAGCAGGATAGAGGAAAAGGTCATGGATATGGTTTGGGTTAGGACTGCCCTTTCAAACAATATCATTCTATATACATTTACAACCTTCATTATAACACCAACTACAGAGTCATATTGGAAAGCTTCCACCCCGACACCACTTTTTTCTGAAAAAACTGAGTCGGATCGTACTTCGCAGCGACATTGCGCAGAAAATCAACATTCTTTTGCCCGTAGCTCTTCAGCGGGTTCTGCGTCTGGTCGACGTAATTCAGGTACTGCCAATTGATCTTGAGGTTGAGCGATATCGCATACGAGTCCAAGTCGGTGGAAAACTTGGCCAGCTTGTCCCGCATGATTTTTTCTTCGTCGATGGTCAGCGTGGTGCCGGTGATGAGCCACAGCAGTGCATTGTCCTTGACGTCGCCGAGTCCCAGTACATTGCCTCCACGCTGGATGGAATGCTCGTTGAAGAGGGTAGGAACAGGTTGGAAAAGGCACTGAGTCGAGAAATTGCCGGCCGGAATTACTTGCTTAAGTTCTTCGACTAATTCATCATGCATCATGCCCGCCTTCTTGATGACCCTCACGTCGTTTTTGAAGTTGTGTGAGAACCAGACTTGGCTGCAGCACTGAGTTAGCACTTTCTAGAGCTGGAGCGAGATTGCGAAAAATGTCGGTGTGCTTACCGCTGACCACTTGGAAGAAGATAGCTGTTTGCCATGTTTGCCATGGTTCTCATCTTGACATCGTCCATGATGACGGGAATCTGCTGGATCTTGGCAAACGATGATGCATTGGCAATCCCGTTCGTGTTGACAAGAACGTGTGCGACCAGAACGTCAGAAGAAGAACCTGGGTTGAACGTGTAGTTGATGATGTAGGCGTTTTCGGGATTATTCCGGTTGCTGTCCGTGAACTCGACAATGCTCTGTGCAAGCTCGTCTCCTTTACTCCTGACTGCAGCGCGGATGCCTCCCCAAATGTCCTTTGCTGGGAATGCATACATATCGAATCGAGTGACGATTCCAAAGTTCCCAGACCCTCCCTTAAGGGCCTTAAAGAGGTCAGAGTTTAAGGTAGGGTTTGCATTAACAACGCTGCCATCAGCGAGCACAACCTCAAAGTTGGCGACGTTATCAGTAGCCCAACCATAAAGACCAGCATAATACGAGTTTCCACCACCAGTTAGGAACCCACCAATCCCCACATTGCCATCACGACCGCCAGGGACGCAGACGCCATAGGTAAGAAGTGCATCATAAACATCACCCCAACGCGGTCCTGGTTGGATTGAGGCCAGCTTACTTGTGGCATCGTATGTCACTGCTTTCATGAGGCCCAGATCAATGGTGGCTCCGTTATGGACATCGTTGGCCCCTGCCCACTGCGTGTGGCCCCCACTACGGAGTGCAACAGAACCATCGCTTTTCGTGAGGACCCTGACTATGCGCGAGACGTCGTCAGTGGTACGGGGCTGCACAATGCAGCTGGGTCGCAGTGGCACGTTAGCTGCCCAGTATGAACTCTGGCGGATTGTGTAAGCGGGGGAATTCGGTAGCAGAAGCAGGTTCTGCAAGCCTGCGGCAATGAGCTGTTCGCACTGGAGGCCTTGGTAGGCATTCATGATCAGGGCTAAGCAGCAAAAAGATGCGTGGGAAAGATGAGCAGCGAAAGTGACGAACACTGCTGGGGATGGCTAGTCCGGATGCACTTGCAGCAAATAACAATGGGAAAAGACACATGCGCTGTGCATGTTATTCTTACTAACTTGTAAGGCGGCCACCTTCTCTCTCTCTTTGTAAGCAAGATTGACCAATAGCATCCCTACACACAAATGGAGCATCGATAAGCGGGAATGAGCCTTTACCTTAGTGAGTGAGCTCACCCCCTTCATCGTTGAAGCTACAACAACGTAGTGTTTCTTAAGGTGAGTGCCACCATCCGATCCTGGTCTTGGTTTTCCTTCCTAGCTTCTCTAGTTTTAGTATCACAATGGAAGCATGTATTGACTTTAATACCGCATAGAGTTCTCCGCGGCTAAAAGTGTAGTCATTCTGCTTCCTTCACTAGAGAGTTACGATGTTAACTTCAAACATCAGCGTGAACAGAGGCATCGCCTCTTAATACCCCGTAGAGGTGGGCTGTCTCCTGGCAGTCATGTCTCTAAGGCAGCGACTCTATTTGAATGCCGCCGTGCGCAAACGGCTTGGATTCGTCGATGTTAAATCTTTCGTGGATCTTTACCCTCAATATCGCTGAAACACCCCTTGTTAGTGCGTGAGTGCGTCTAAATGCACTCATAGATATTTCCCATCGGCATCCAAGCTCTGGTCGTTCATAACTGATCTACGATTCTGCCAGCGAATGCCAAACAGGCCGTGTCCGTAGGGGCTTTTGTGCGAAAATACATCAGAGTAGATAGGTGGGAGGTACCTTTCACCAAGGTCCAGAAGAACGACTCTGTGCGTCTCATCGCAAGTATGCAGTTTTACCAACTCCCCACCTCAATATAGACGATCGTCCAGGCCCCGTCAGGTGCTTCCGCAAACGGTACCCTTAATCTGCTATCTCCAACTCAAAATCCGATTAAATAGTTTTGATGAGTGACGTATGCTATGTGTAGCGCAAAACACTAAAAAAAACCATTAACCAGTCAAAAAGGAAATCTGGATGAAGATGAAGAAGATGAAGAGCAGAAGGCGAGCAACCTGTAATAAAAAACGTTACATGGAAGGGCATCACATGAAAAGGCTTGGCGCCTTAAAAATTCGTTTTAAGCGGAAATCGATGACGCTCTCTTGTATCTCATTTAATTCATGCACGGCAACCCCTCCTCCCATAGTATATAAGTGTCGGTGTCCCGTCGTCCTGCCCCATAACATCCGAACCTGTACGTCGCACAAATCGCTTTGCTGACTACCTATCCCACTCACAATACCTAATAATCGATGCGGCTACCGATCAACGACCCGCACCAATATGACATCTGAATTTCCGAAAGAAAATCGCGTCGACGATGAAGATCCCCTTTACGACGTCCATGGTGACGAAGATCCCGACTGGGAGGCTTTTCTCGACCAAGCCCCTGAGCCAACCCATGGGGAGCCTCGAGATGAATCGGTGAGAGAAGAAGAACCATCGCCCCCACCGAAAGCTTCACAGCTATTCGAAATGTGGCGAGGGACTGGGAAGCTGTACACGCGCCGAGCCGGCGGATTTTGGCATGAAAGAGTCAAAGAGAGGGAAACCTTGCTAGAAGCATACAAGACGAGTGAGAGTCTCGACTCCGCAGGTGCTGATTTCCGTGATGCCATTGTGGACGCCATGGCCGAGAATTTTGACGAGTGGGGCCTGATGCGTTGTCCATGGAGTAAGTTGTTTGCACTCCCTTCGACCGACATGTTCCGACCCTTGCGCGGTCTCTTCGCATTTCGCTTTGCGCTCGGGTGGTACTCGCTCACGAGCGTGCACAACCATGTTCAATTCAAGGAAGACCTAGAATTCGAGGCGATGTGGCGAGCGGAATTCGCAAAACTACCAGAGGATAAGAAAGAGCTGAGCAACCATCAAGTTTGGAAGACTTTCATGATGACTGGGCGGTGTCGGTTCCACACGCACGCAAAAGGTCACTGCTGGAGAGCGGCAGCAGGGTCCCTATATAGCGATAACGAAGTTAGTTCAAGTCAAGCGGGGATGTTATAGTACATTGTCAGTGTTTACGATAACATATAACTCTGTATCCGGGGTATATACCTAGGTATTGAATACCCTGGGGGTAGCGTTTTAAAATAAGTTATAGAATGCTTCTTGACGTAGAGTATCAACAACTTCTGTCATGTTTAAGCGCAATTTCCACTGTCTTCAAGAGTAAGAAACTGCAATCTGTGCACCCTTGTCCCATGCCTCGCTAACTAGTGCTCACTCACTCACCCCCACCAGTGTTTGTACCCGCAATCCCCTCAAATCTGTTCAAACCGTGCTCATACCAATAAATATGGAATCATGGAACCGCGACGTCGCTCATTGTCTATACGCCCCGCTTGTAGGCGCGCTGCCCTTCCGATTACTTGAGGTTTTTCCGGGCACTGCATCGGACCCCTTGGTTTGCCGCCTTATCCCCACAACGATTCAAGACGCGCAGGCAAAGTATGAAGCCACATCCTATACGTGGGGTGCGCCAGCCAATCCCGAAACAATTGATTGCGATGGCGCCCCTCTGAAGATCCAACAAAATGCATTTCATATGCTCAATGATCTTAGGCTGCCAGATCGAATACGTACCGTCTGGATTGATGCGATTTGCATTAATCAAGGTGATCCAACTGAGCGAGCCAGTCAAGTCAGCGCTATGCACCTGATCTACGCTTTGGCGCGGTCTGTGGTTATCTGGCTCGGTCGCCCTGATGCACACAGCAGTATTGCTATGAAGTTCGCAGCACAGTTAGACACTCACAGGTTCATCACGGAATATGAAGACAGCCGGGGTCCTGCGGGCGTAGAGCTACGTCGAGTCATGCGTCGCAAAACCTACATTTTTGATCCCGCCACCACGCAAGCCTTTCAGGTCTCCAAGAAAACGAGCATATCACTTGTCAATTTTATCTGCCGCCCCTGGTTCAGTCGCATATGGGTTCTCCAAGAGGCCGCAGGTTGCAGGGACACACAAGTTCTTTGTGGCGAAGACAAGATTGGCTGGGAGCAGCTATTCGCGCTTAGCTGGATCATGTCATCAGAAGCTCCCCAAAAACTGCCTTCTTACCTTCCTTACACGTTTTCGCAGATCCAGAAAAATGCTTACGCTGTTCGTAAAATGCACGGCATCCGCCGCTCCCGCTTCCCCGATAATCCAGATGCACCCGTGCAGTTTAGCGTTTCGGTCGAGGAACATCTCTCCGGAGCTCACTTGCATCTAGCGACAGACCCTCGTGACAAGATCTACACGGTCATAAATTTGTGCATCCACAGGCGGAATTTCGAGAGCGCTAAACGTCTTATCGAGAGCGCAGAGCAGCCATCTACGTCCTCGTATCCAGAATGGCTTCCTCGAGTTAATTACGAAATTCCTTGGGAAGTTATTTATGCCGAAACCACACTACAATATCTCCGCAGAGGTTATCTTACCTTTCTTTCTGATTCCGGAAGATCAAAGCAACCTGGAGGTTGGCAAATTCCTTCCTGGGTCGTCGATTTCCGTGAGCGGCCCAGTGAATCTGAAATGGCGGACCATATCAATTGGAGGGCAGGCGGAGGTGGAAGACCAGTAACGCCGTCTCTCCAATATGTTACAAAAATCGGAATTCTTCCCAAGTCCCATAGAAGACTGGTGAATGGTTCGCTTGTTTCAGAAGAATTAAAATCCTATAAAGGTCCTTTAAAACAGAATCTTCACAGCTTCATCCATCTCCGAACTGTGATGCGCGACGAGGTAGTTTGGACGGGTAGTGTCCTCGGCGATTTCAGCGCAGAAAGCGCAGACGAAAATGATGCCTTGATAGCGCGCCAATGCCTGACCTTTATCAATCAAGAGCTGGAACAGGTCCGCCAGCGATGCACGCAAAATGGGGATTGTCACATAACTGGAGAGTCCCTGTCCGATGCATACAAACTCACGCTTGTGCTTGGCATGGACCACATGCAAGACCGTATAAATGCAGAATTCGTAAGCAAAAATTGGGGGCCCTTCATTTCCTGGCTAGAGTCAAAATGCGCCCCCGGAAGCAACTCTGCAGAGTCTGAAGGTACCCAACATGAACCACTCTTTGAGCGAGCAAGTCATAATTCTATGGTATGGGTGGACATGCGGGTCGCCATCACGGAACATGGCTACTTCTGCTTGGTTCCTCGTATGGTCCAAGCTGGCGACACGGCAGTCATAATTAGGGGATATCATATGCCATTGTTCGTGCGACCGTACATGCCACCGAAACTAAAATCGACGAGCGCATCGCGTCCCTCTGAAGAGCAATATTACGAGTCAATTGGTGAGGGGTATATTCACGGTCTGATGGACAATCAAGCTCCATGCATCGTTGATGAGTTTGGTTACAAGGCTTCCATGACGGAGGATAAAATACTCCAAGTTCAACAAGAGAAGTTGCGCAATGATAGCGAAGTATGGAATGTTCTCGGTTTCGGGAATTACACAAGCGTCATTCCGACAATCGTCCCCGGATGGATCAACATTGTTTGAGGTGATTTAGTGTCAATCTTCAGCATCATTGATATTTTCCTAAAGCACGCAAAACTCAAGGTTCACAGAATCCCGCTACAATTCGTTAAGTTTCTTTGTGGGAGGTGCTTGTGAAGATAGATAGATTTTCTGGCATGATATGACATTATTGTGAGCCCTTGTATCCAAGCCACTACCTTTTATGAACCTGTCTTACAATGATGTTTATCGTATTAATAGAGAGAAAAAAACAAGGTATGTTTATACAAATGCGCCATATGCAACGAGTACTACTCCATTAGGGCTTCCTTCCCGAACAACGACCTTATTACCGGAATTGTTAGACCCAATGCTTGTCCACGCATCTCTATCCAATGGCGGCCTGAACAATTGGATTTCACCATCTTTCCTCTTGTCCGCGTTTCTTTGAGAGCCGAAATTCCGCGGCCACGACTGTGGTCGCTGCAATTCATCTTCATGGACGTGGTTTTGGAACGGCATAGGTACGAAATTGCGAGGGTTGAAATGAGTTGCATCCGGACGGTAAACGCTCGGATGAAAAGGTACTGCGTTGACAGGGATCCACCCCTTTTCACTTTGTCCACTCATAGTATTACTGGGTATTGATTTCTCATCGTCTCCCGTGGTGCTATAGCCCGGTATTGATTTGCCACCCTCGAAAGTGTTGCTGTATTTGAAACGGAACCGGTCTCCCCCACAGAGGTGCTGGAAGAACTCGCCAACGGCGCGCTGGAGGGCCCGAACAGTTGGTGTGGCTGCACATACGTGACCCGCTATACTGGCGGAAAATCCAAGTACGCCTCCCGGTACGGTGGTATACATTTGATCTGTCGTCGATGTTATGCCAGGGAGGGTCGGCAGCCGAGCGATGGATATTCCGATGATTCTGCGGACCCGTCAGATTGATTTCAGACTACTGGACAAGCATTGAGCGGAAGAACATACGTGATACCCAAACCAAAAAAACCCATGAGAATAATTTTCTTGGACTTTTGCATCTGTAGCTTGAGCACTATGGGGATGGGCAGTACGAAGAGTACTATCTCAGCAATTACTTCAAACACCACAGTGGCTCGCAATACAGCAATCCAATCGATGCATTTAGTGCCCGGGTTCTTTTGAGCGTCCAGATCCCATGTGGCGTGGACAGGATTGCACTGAAACGCAGCTAGGAAGATGAGAGGGACAGTATAACAGATACTGAAGGCAGTAAAGATGGCAACGCATCTTCTGAGCCATTTGTTTGGAAATATGCGGAGATAAAGCGTGAGAATGCTGAACTTCAGCAGGAGAAGATTGACGGCCCAGAGCGGAGTCATTATGTATGCTGTATTAGTTAGCTGTTTGTGATCTTCGAAGGAACCAGAAGTTGGTGAGTGGACTTACTCAAGCGGCCAATATCTTTGACCTGCTGGTATGTCAAATCCCAGAGGTGGTTTCCCAATCCTGATCTGGAATCTAAAAATTGTGAGCTAGTGTGACTAGGATAATCCAGAGAATACTTACTGATGATCAAGATTACTGAGGCAGGAACGATGAGAGTTGTAGCGCCCATATGAAGCCAGTCGTCCCACCAAAACTTGCTGCCGCCAATATATCTCGATAGAAACCGTACAGCGACGGCAACGATAGAAACTATCACTGACACCCAACCAGTGATTTCCGAGGCTGCGTGACGACTATCGTGAGGCTTATTACATAATTTCCCTTGCAGTTTCAAAAGGGCTGAATGTTGTAAGCAAAATTTCATCATCTTTTTCTCTCTTGAGATGCTGAACGCTTACTGAATGTCTCATTGAAGGAGCACTTGTCCAATAGGCAAGGCTGAAGAATCTGTGTCGCGTTTTTTGATGAACACTGACACTGAACATCCACCAGGCTGCAGCCGATCGAGGGCATCTCTTGTATTAGGCAAGCGAGCTATGTAGAATCAGCACTCAATCTCCCAAATGGAAATTGAAGATATACATACACCGCACGGGGGTATGTCAGACATCATACTCAGCATTGGGTCATTGCCACTTGACAGTGATTGAGCCCCTCCACCCACCAGCAACATGGCTGCTATGCATGATATGAATCCAGCCCTCATAGCTCTCAGAGTCAAAATTGGACGGTATGATGAGTTTACTTGCACCTTCTGGGGAGTTTCTACCTTTTACTCTACAATTGGCATTTTCCGCTACTTTCACTATGTGCTTATGGAGCAAAAATGTTGCGCTAATGGACACCGTCGTTGCATTCACTTGTTTCGGAGCCTATAGTCATGCCCACTCACAACTTCTTCTGGCAACATGGCGCCGGAACTTTAATCCTTAGGTGTTTCTAGATCCTTTGAGGAAAAAAGAGCGAACATGAATACAATCTACTAAAGGAAAACAGTTTATTGCCGTTTCCGTATGAGACTGATCGACGCTAGGATTCAGGTGGGGGCATGCCGGCTGTTTCGGTTGGCGCACTACGACCCGAGCCTTACTCATAACCCCAGTTACCTTTCTTGCCCCTACATATGACACTACCTCTAGGCCATAAAATAGCACTCAATCACTTATCTCCGGTGTAGTTCTATTGATCTGGGGCGCAATAATTGGGTGGATGCAATCGTGATCTTTCAATTGCCCCATTTGACAGTTCGCCGCGACTGGTCGAAGGCATCACGTAGCCACCTGCCTAGACAGATGAGACTGCGATAAACTCTAAGCTAACCATTTTAGCTTCAATATGCAATTCTTTTGTTACAGCGTTCATTTCTCTATTTAATCGGTAACCAACATTCTCGGTTTGGATGGCTTTGATCAAGAGCTCGCATAGAACGCAGTTGTCCACTGCAGTATGCTTGTTGTTCACATCTAGTCTTACGCGCTGCAAAAACTCCTCTTCAGTACAAACAGCAGCGCTAATATGCAGCATATAATCAGTCGAGGCGATTGCCCCGAGCGTCGTTCGCGCATGCATACTGGCACGAGACATATCGAGTCGGAGAAGAACTAGATGGCGCAATCGCCAGATTGCAATTGGATGGATTTTTTTGATGCAAAAGTTCGAGACATTGTGGCAAAAGATGTCGCTGCTTCTGGGGCAAATCGGGCCGATAATTTTGGCCTGACAAGGTCTGTTTCCATTTGTTCTAGCTTGAACTGCGGACCGAATTCAGAAAGCCATAATCGGAATCCGTATGGACAACATCAAAATTCCGTAACTCTCATTTAAGCACGCGATTTTCCTAAATTGATTAGCTTCCTGGGCTACAATCAGCAAAGTTATTTTTAACGAAATGTGTTCCATACCGCTAGCGACACGAAAAACAACTATGGAAAGGTCATCGGCAAGATAATTCGTCGAATCGTTGTGAGCCCCAAAAGATTATGCATAAAGTTTTTGTAGTTGTAGGCTATTGTGGTTGCAAAATTCAACTCATAACTGTCACTCGAAAGAACTGTATTGTTCTAGTCCTGACTTGGCCTTCAGATTTGCTGAATGCCTTCAAGCTATACGGATTCAATTTGCTGTTCATTTTATATCATTGCAAGGATTAATAAAATCACTCACGGTATCGACACGGGTGACAAATCACTAAGAAACC
Source organism: Periconia macrospinosa (assembly GCA_003073855.1). Lineage (NCBI taxonomy): Eukaryota > Fungi > Ascomycota > Dothideomycetes > Pleosporales > Periconiaceae > Periconia > Periconia macrospinosa. Next base: position 195,390 of record KZ805329.1, on the reverse strand, counting down.
TCCAAGACACTCATCATTGCTTTTCATTTATATGGCGACTTAAAATGCTGAAACACACTTATGGAAACATATGGAGATCGTGTAAACCAATGATCGCGTGTTGGCTGGATGACACTTTACCAGCCTTTGGCCTGAACGCTCCAAGAACTACGCCACATAAGCTTCATTCAGCCGTTTTGAACAAAATTCTTAAGCGCAAAACAAGAAGATGCGGTGTAACACCTGTGAATAATGCACGGATGGGGCGAGGTGTGCGGCAACGCTTGCGGGCGAGCAATCGAAAATTTCCCACGGTCAATTTTGGGCTAAGGATATGTGGAGCTGAGACGTTGAAACTCTGCCCCGTGTCCACTCCGTCCATCTTCGTTCTTGTCGCATCCTTTGTGCAGATCCTTGTTAGAGCATTTACACCAGGCACTAAAATGACCGACCCCGCGAAAGACCATGTCGTCTCCCATGGATATGTCGAATCTTGCAGGTGTGTTCGGTCTTCACTAAATACCGGATGTACTTTATATAGGCGGATTCGAGGATTGCATTTACAACAGTGGTTATGGAAGATGCAGCTTTAATGGGATCTTCACCCTGCTCTCCAGCTCCCAGCCGAAGGAGAAATACATATCGCGGATCTTAGTTGTAGAAATGGGTAAAAAATTGCACGTCTTCAATTATATAGACTGTCAATAGCTCTTGCCGACTTATCCTTGTTCTCTGCGACGCTCTGTACATACGGTCTCACCTCGCATCCACTTGTATGTCATCCTGGTTCTATCACGGAATCAGTCATAAATTGGTACAATGTATACTATACATTTTACTATACATTGTACCAATTTATTTGCGTTGAAAATGGTCTTGATTGGTTTCTCGTAGCTGATCAGAATCTTTAGGTGAAGTTTAAGTGAAGGACATATAACCACATCGAGTCGTACGGGGTCGTCCCGCTATGAGATCTAAGTGAAAACTCTGTAATAGCTGATCCAGAAGAACTTGACGTGTTAGTGGTAATCCCTAAGAAGTCCTATGCCGGGCCGATATATTAAGAATTCAAACAGACCACATAAAGCTATAAATACTCCAGGGAGTTACTCTATCATTCCATCAACACTTTGAAGTCTTGAGCTTTCACAATGAAGGAAACGGGCGCGGTTGAAATTGTAAGTGCTTCCTTGGCAGCATGTCGCACGCTGTGCATGTACGGCATGACTTTATATCATTTTGTTTGAAATTACACCTCTATTATTACCGTCTGGTGTCTACTTGGATTATTGTGCTCAAGACGTGTTATGCAGCCTTCTGCTCCAACTCTTTCATCTCTATCACCCTTTAATCTATCGCCTAGAAAAGTTCCTATGTCGGACTACATAGTTGGAGAGATCAGTGTGCAACGTTTTTAATTGACTCTTCTTTGGATCGATCTGGCCGCGCTCGATTTCCGCATTGCCAATCAAGGCTTACCGCACAGCATCCAAGAATATTCAATAAATGAACCCTACCGACCTATAACTAGCGACCGAATTCTCCTGCTCCTGCATCCATCCTCAGAATTTGCATCTGTGCGATGGGCCTAGCTTTCAGTATGAACTTGGGCAATACATACTCTTTTCTACCCCAAATGGCCACAACCTTCTATTACAACGACCTCGATGGGTCACAAGGTCTTTGGATTATACGAGACATTAAGTGTGGCATGGTCGCTAGGAGCCACTGTTTTTCAGCAACAACTGGATACCGAGCTTTGTTCTAAGCACGTTTGGGGCACGACTGGCGTTGAGGCTTGTCGTCATGAGAAGTCGGAAAGCGGACAGGGGCTCTCTCGAATTGTGGTACGGGTGGTTTGCAGCCATGTGCTTTGTACCTAGGTAGTGTTTTCATAAGGACACTTTCCAAACTTTTTGATCCGAGATTAAAAACATCACTCCCGTATCGTTTCGACTTTAGATAGCACGAGAAAAAGAAGGACAATGAACACGTAGCGAATAGCAAAAAATAGCGATTCACGTTAGCCAAGGACGTTTCTTATGAGCTTTTTCACTATTTCGATACCGTCAGTGATTCCATTAATCCTTGCGATGATAAATGAAATCTTGATAGCAGTTCACCCGCCTTCTGATCGAGCACCGACAAAAAGTTTCTCCGAGACAGGCGTTTAGCGTGAGCTTTTCGCCGTCACATGATATCAATTGTGCCTCAAGGTTCACTGATCCGGTCATAACATCTATGACACCAGTTGACGTTTTTTGTGGCGCCACGATTCGACCTCAAATACTCGGCACATTGAAAGATAAATGAATATTTGTTAAAATTGCGCTTGATGAAACACTTGCACACATAAAGATCAATTGTAAGTGATAGTGTAACATTTTTCGATACGGTAAAACATTGATAGGAGATCAGGAAGCTTCTAGGACTTGCTGAAGATAAATTTAAAGCAGCGGTTTCTCTAACTTCCATCAATATTTACTTGCTTAGCTGAAACCTGTTCCTGGGGCAAGGTTCATGTCCTTCTCCAGGCTCCTCCCACTTGTTGGCCTTTTCGCACAGCCCCAACTAGCTAACAATCCGACAATCATCCAAATTTTGCTCTTCCAAAACATAATGCAGTGTTCTCATGGTGATCCCAACTTGATCACTATATGGGCTGGTTTCACTTACTATCTGACATCAAGACCTCAATCAGCATTCCTTTCTGTTGATCGTGCACCCTGTGTATTGCCTCGTTGAGAGCGGTCTCCAGCTCGCCGACCGTCTTTGCTCGGACACCCATCATCCAGTCGTTTTCTTCCCCTCCAGCTGCAGCTTCGGCTAGCTTCGCGTAGTTCGGCGTAGGAGCGAAAGCGATATTCAGCTCTTCATCAGTGGCACCTTTGTTGAGTCCGTCCGGATACACTAACTCGGTCGAGTTACGAGGCGCTTTCCAGCCTAAAGCGAGTCAGATCAAGAGTCTCGTGTCGCGCACGGGGATACTTACCGCCATTGTTCAAAACGATAGTGAGGATAGGGATCTTGTATTTGCCCGCTACCCAAAACGCACTCGATGGTGCCGCGCACATCAAACTTCCATCACCTACGACTTGACACACGAGATTGGGTTCGTGTTCATTTTTCTCGTCCCTGTCCATCAGTGCCATCTTCACACCTAAAACCGCACCGTTGCTCCATCCTATCCCGGTACCGCCACAGTTGATCCAGCTACCGGGTCGACTGGGCTGTATCTGGTCATGGAGTGGCTGCCCGGATGTCACAGCTTCTACGACAAAGTCTGTGCTTTCTGGGAGGGTCTTGCGGAGGAGGTGACCAATATTGTGGACGTTGAGAGGGGCAGCTTGGTTGTATTTTGCTTGGCTGTGGATATGAGCGAGGCGGGAACGGTACCTAAGCCGCAAGTTTAACGTCAGTAACGCTCACAAGGAAACAGTTGAATAGGACATCAAAGACTGGAAGTGACAGTTCCGAATGTTCCTCTGAAATTGAAACATTACGTACTTTTGGGTTTGCTTCTCTGCCCGAAGTCTGTAATTCTCGCCTTTGACTACTTCTGACAATACAGCATCGCTTTCGATGTATGTAACGAGCTGGGAAAGGGCAGTAAAACTGTCGGCTTTCCATCGACCATGGGCAGGAAAGAACGACACAGGGATCTGTTGGTTGAGTGGGTCAATATCAATGTGGTAGATCTTGGCATCTTTTTGTGGTGGATTGCGGGATGGAATCCATGGAACGTCGCAATCTAGAAGCAAGATCGTATCAGCGTCTGTAGTGCACTCATCGAAGCTGAGCCGAAACCCTTCCGAGGCTGGATGCGAGGAGGGAAAGCAGACGTCGCTGCCGCCCGTATCGTGAACACGAATCCCGGGAAGGAGATCCGCTAACGCTATGAGAAGGGCCGGGGTACGTCTATCTCTTCCCGAGTAGCCTGTTATAATCAAAGGTCGCTCAGCGTAGATGAGCTTCGTTGCGACTTCTTTCACGGCATCTGAAGGAAGGGCGCTAGGTCCCACAGGCACCCAGTGGTCTTGGTCCAAAGAGTAGGGCTCAATTTCTTCAGCCAAGACCTCGCGTGCGGCAGTGAGATAGACTGGACCCTTGGGACCGCTCGAAGCGAACTGTAAAGCACGAGCAACAGACTGTTTTACATTTAGACCTGTTCGAACTTCGCCAGTGTATCTGCAATACTGGCGCACGATGGCCTTCTGGTCTTGAGGCTCCTGTAACCAATGCATGTATTCCGTGCGAGATCCTTTTAATTCACCCGCCTCGGTGTAAGGACAAAGACCGGCAAAAATAAATACGGGAGCACGGCCGGCCGAAGCATTGTGGACGCCTTGTCCCAGTGCCTGAGTCCCAACATCTACATGAACAATGACGGCTTGGGGTTGTCCAGTTACGCGTGCATACCCGTCGGCCATGGATATGGCGGTCACTTCGGACGGACATGTAATCATGCGGGGCCATGACTCTCCCCGTTCTCTCTTGCCCTTGATAATGGCCTCAATAACGGATGGATGGTCAGAGCCAACGTTGACGAAACATGTTGTGATGCCGGCTTCCCAGAGCGCTTCGAACAGCGCAAAGGCCGTCGTATATTTATTTTTGCCGTTTTCGATACTGTCGTCCGGGGTGGTAGTGGTGGTGGTTAAAGCTCTCGCTGCATTGTGAAACCGGGGGGCTGGAGGCGTCTGAGCGACAGGGCGAAAAGGTGCGCGGATCAAGGTCGTTTTGCATATGTGACTTGACTTGGCCAGTCCATGCGGCTTTCGCATTCGCAGCAAAGCTATACGGAGAACCATCATGATAGTTATGTGGTTGATATTTCACACGTGCAATTCAATTTATCTATGTAGGTGCTTTGCATGCGGAATATGCGGCACAGTAAAAAGGTGGTTGGTGTGCCGCGCATTGCTTACGCAATAGCCGAAAGTTGCATCATCGATCTCAGTAGTCACAGCCCAAATAGTGAAAACCTTCCTTGTAACTGTTGGAAATGTACGTTGAAAGCACCGAGGTACTCCTTGGGTAGATACAACATTAATTGGTTTACGACTTGACGGTACCCTTTCGAACGCCATGCAGTACTCATTCCTTACTTAGCTTGAGGTTATGTGCAGAGAGACTAGTCCGGATTTCAACGATTTCACAACTGTCTGTCGTTATAGATGCGAGTTTAATATTCTAGTAAACTTCGGACTGCGAAAGTAGATTAATCGACATCAAGTCATGACAGCAAAAACGCGCCAAACACATGTTCCTTACCCCATGTGGCAAAACCAGGATTGCGATTGTCATCCATCCCGATTCCCCACCCACCTCAAGCGAAGAAGCGATGCGAGGTTTACGAACAGGGATGCGATTGTTGGTTTGATAGATTCCATTCACGATAGAAGGTCGCACTTTCGGGTCAGACGGCAGCCCTGCATAAACATCCCGTAAAGAGCGAAACTTTCGAAAGAGACGAGCGTCGAACGGACGGGGAGCATTGCATGCGAACACGGAGACGAATAACAATACATTTGCAAATCTATGCCATGATTCGTATTCGTATCGGGGCCGTAGCGAGCAAATAATATGTTCATGATTTGTACCACCTACCCAAATTCGTTTGAGGATCCGTGAGGGAGCCATCGCTAAAATAGACAACACGAAGTGCTTTCTTCTTTAGGAACTCGGTCAAATGGACAAAGCTCTTCCACCTCTGAGCAGCCAAGATGCCATGGTTGCATTGGATTTCATTAGATCGACAAGCACCACGAGAGAAAGGCTTACCTTCCTTGCATCAGCCGCGAAGCCTCCAGATCTGGTGGACAGAATGCTGCCCATCTTCTGAATGCCGAGGTTAAACAGATGATTCTTCGAACCTGGTGGCCAAGGCTTGAGGCTTGTTTGGTGAAATAAGGCTTCGTTAATTTACTCCCTTTGGGGGCCGTTCTGGAAGGATTTTGGAACATCCCCAGAAAGCGCATCCCCATCTTTCCTAACTAGTCAGCTTAGAATAGCACGGTTACACTAACAAACTGGCCGTAAACAGTAATTTTAGGAATTACACAACAATTGATGACGGAAGGAAGGAAGTAAATTATCTGTCTATCTCCCGAACTAGGTACATGAACCACTAAATGAATGCTAATGCTAATGAAACCCCTTAGAGTGTGTTGAATGAAACGTGCTGTTGCCATCATTGCCACAGCAAAATTACAAGTGTTTTTCCCTTTTAGTCTATATGACGAGAAAGGAGGATATGCATCGGCTCCTATCCCGCCCGCCTCCGTGCGCTGGCGGGTACCCACCCGAAAATGCATCCCGAAAATGCAACCGGAAAGAATCTCCACGGCTTTTACAGTGCCAATCTCTTTTCGCCCCCAAGGCCACGTCCGGCACGATTCTTCTGGATGATAAGGAAACTGTACGCCAAGGTGGCCACCACCCCCATGACAGTGACGCCCATGCAGATTGCATATCCGGTGTGGTAGTATGGTGCGTACTTGGTTAGAAAGGTGAAGGGCGCAAGAATACCGCCTGTGTTACCGAATGAGATGATGAAGGCCGACCCGATGGCGCGGTTTTTGTGTCCTTCGAGATTCATCAGATACCAGCACACGATGATGGGGGCGCCGGCGTATACACCCATGCATACGAAGTTGATGCCCAGGTAGCGAACAGAGAATCCAGAGTGAACTGTCATGAGTATGGCCAGCCCGATGATTGTGATTGCTGCGGTAACGAGAACGAAAGGAAGCCGCAACCTGGTGCTATCAGACAACCACGCTGTGACAATGCACAAGCCAAATGCAGCAGCGAAAGGCGGCACGGAGTGGAGCTGAGTTTTGACTACGTTATATCCCAATGTTTTGACGACTGTGTTTCGAGAGGTTAGATGAGACCTTGAAGGCTTTGGGTTGGTGTTACTTACTGGTCGGGGTGAAGTAGGCAAATGCGTAGATGGGCACAACGACGGCTATACAGGACGGATCAGAAGGGCTGCTTGCGAAAAGATGTCAACACCATCCTAGAGCAACTCACCAAAGTACATCAACGCCCCTAGATAGTTGGTAGGTTCCTTGAAAAACTCTGCCAGGTCCTTGCTAGTGATTTTGTCATCGCTGGCTTTGTGCTCCCCAGTTTTGGCAAGAACAAATTGCCTCTCAGCCTCCGTCAGCCATTTCGCCTGGCTCGGGAAGTCGCTAATGAAGAAGTAGGCAGCAACTGCCACTACGATGGTCAGTATGCCTTCGAGGATGAAGATCCATCTCCAGTTGGAATATCCCTGGGTGCCGTTCATGTTGGCAATGCCTGTGGCGAGCAGACCGCCAAATGCGGACGCGAGAATGACGGAAGTAAAATAGACTGTGAATCTCTTCTGCGCCTCTTCGCGTTTGTACCAGAAGCTGATCAGGTAGAAGCTGCCAGGGAAAATTCCCGCCTCGAAGAAGCCTAGCAGAACGCGAGTCGCAATGAGCCCTCCGAGGCTCTTCACGAAGCCTTGGCCAATCATTACAATACCGAAGCCCAATGTACAGAGAGCAAGCCATACATGTGGAGTGAACCTCTTCATCATGATGTTAGAAGGTACTTCGAACAAGATGTATGGAACGAAGAACAGGGCGAGCGCGATATTGGGCTGCTGGCCTTTCAAGTGCAGCTCTTTGGGCATCTCCATAGTGAGGGCATTGGAGATGTTGGCACTGTATTGATTGCCATCAGTACGCGACGACACGGTTGTTTAGTGTGAGTGCATGACCAAACTCACCGATCAAGGAATGCGGCGACATAGACGATGAAGAGCATCGGCAAGACGCGAAGGTCTATCTTGCGCAGCAGCTTAGCCGCCTCCTCCTCCGACAAGGTACTGTCTGGTGGCATTGTCGAAGACGAATGTTCGGACACAATTTCGTTCTCAAGTTTCTCTGTTCGAAGATTAGCCAGGTCTGAGAATGCAGGAAATCATGTGCATACCTGGGTGCTCCATGGTGACGGACAGGGGAGAAGGAGGGTGGGTTGAGGTCAGGAAGAAGTTGAGAGTCGGTTCTATAGTTAAGCAGGTGCCAAAACTACTTTAACCGGAACGGAAATGTGTGCTCCGTAGCGCAAATGTAACGTCGCACAAGGCAAAGCAGGCAAGGAGAGGGGCCGCTTGAGTTGGAAAGTATATGTACCGTCAAAGGATAGCGACTCCCAAAGAATCGGGCTTGACAGGTTCATATATTGCTGCAGACATGGGAGAGAGCCCGGCAGTCCGGTAAGATCCAACAATTACATACGAATGACCGTAAAAGGTTATTGGGGCGACGATAGCGTGGAGCACGAGCAATAGGAGGTGAATACGGCAACTAGGGTCTCGCAGTCTCGCCGTGCAGCAGCAGCTCGCGCAGATGGATGCATGCATCCCCGCCAATTCGGTGCGAGATTTTCAGCCATCGGGCTCATAAAACAACAATCCCCGTACTCGCGTCTTATCTCGAGGCACAACACACCAATAGCTTAGATTGCTTGTCGTCTTGGATTAGGCAGGATGCGCAAAGAAGGCAAACGTCAGATTCCGTCGCCCTTGGTTAGGAAATCATGTTGCATGCACGCATCATATCGTGGTCTTCTCCAGCTAACTTGACTGTGTGACCCTTGGTTTACTTTATTTGGCCCTCGTCTCATCCAAGAACCATATCTTAGCGTGCGGTCCATGGTTTTCTCCACTTCCCCACCATTATATATCTTGTCCGTCCGAGTTGCGTTAGTTCCCGTCTCCGCCCTACTAGTTAGTCTACCATTGCGTAGACTAACAACTCTTAGCCTCTTGTGTAGTTCACACAAGCTTCACTAAGCTACTGTGTGCAACTGTGGTGCAGTTTACTCTCGACACCACAACCACCATGGCTTCGACGACAACGGCTTCGCAATCGACATTCACGCCGGCCTTGACACCGCCGCCGGGCGAGCATTCCGATCCGGAGCACCCTCCATCCCTGGCCCACGTCGCAACAATCACCATTGCCATCTGCGCCCCTATCGTCACTGTCTTTTTCGTCCTGCGCTGCTATGTGCGACTCTACATCAAACGTCTTTTCACATGGGAGGACCTCATATGCATCGCCCTCTGGGCTGGCTCCATCGCTTTCTTTGGCGTCACACGCAACACCATGTCTCACGGCGGCGGCATGCACATGTGGGACATAACGCCCGAGAGGTCGCACGATATGGCATTCTGGTTTAACGTGAGCGCCATCATGTACGGGTTCATGATAGGCCTGGCAAAAGTGGCTGTTCTCATCTTGTACCGCCGGGTCTTCTCCCCCCACAAATGGAGCGCATTCGACATCACCATCATTGTACTCATCGCCGCCATCGTTGGTTTCTACGTCAGCACCAGCTTGGTCAAGATCTTTGAGTGTTGGCCGCGCAATAAGATCTGGAACAAATCGCTTCCAGGGAAGTGCGTGCAGATGAAGTGGGTTTTGAACATGAGTGGAGGATTCAACGCCGTCTCGGACTGGATCATCCTCCTCCTTCCCATCCATGCGGTTATGCATCTGCAGTTGAAGAAGTCGAAGAAAATTCTCGTTTTCCTGGCATTCACGTTTGGTGCATGGTAAGTGATCCATTCATCGGGTCCCGATAAACCCAAGGGCGGTTCGATTGACAACAGACACAGCGCCCCCATTTTCGCGACCGTTGGCTTAGTCGTCCGAATTCGAAACACTGGCAACAAAGACGTTTCGTGGAAACAACCAGAGATCCTTCTCTGGGGCGCCGGTGAACTCACGTCTAGTGTTCTCATCCTCTGCTTTCCTGAGCTCGCAGCTCTCTTCCGTCTCAGCTCGTACATGAAGCAAAACACACCGCGTAAGCCGGGCCCGGCCACGCTCAAAGAATGGAGCCAGCCTCGATCTAAGGGCCCCTCAGATCCTTACATGACGAAGAGCTTGATGAAGGGAACGATCAATATCGATGATGGCCAATACATTGAGTTGCAGGATACGGAAAACGATGTTCGCGTGGAGTCTCATGGAAAGCCAGGATCACGGCTTGATGGTCGCGAAAACCAAGTCTTGGTACAGACTGAAGTCAGAATCGAAACGCATCATGTGGTCTAGATGCCCTGATTACAGTGATTATCATTCTAAAGTGTCTTTCATTCGATACGACCTCTTGTTGGACGGCAGAAAGAGCTCAAAAGCGGTTAATTTTATTATGTTTGTCTTAATCATGTATCAAGAATACTACATAGCGCTAGATTTAATCTCTCACAAAACTGAGGCCAAATGCTACGTGTGCTTGACCACGCTCAAGAAACACCAAGTGACTAGCACGAGCTTGATCTCCACCGCTACTTGGAAGGGTGAGAAGCTTACAGGGTGAAAGTATTCTTCCACTAGCGCTTACATGTAAGCATCTGCCCGATCCCCGCCCCATTCAAGCCTTGGAAATAAGCTTACGCTTTCTGGGAACGCTTCCCTAGAAGCCTTGATCCTTCCGTCGCACTGCAGATACCCATGGGCGCCCAAAAATCGGCAAATAAATTGAGATGTTGGTGTACGTCGGTTTGTGCAACTCAGAGCCTCGCACGTTACGATTTAGGGAGGCTATATGATCCTACGATTAAGGGGGCGCTCAAGGCCCATGCAAACAACCCAGGATAAGAGATGAGCAACATGGATGGTCTTAATCTTTAGAGTCTGAAGGAATCAGGATTCCGAAATTGTCGAGTGATAGCCCATTGCGGGGGCGGGAAGGAGGCAGGGCTTGGGTTCTGGAACCGGCTTGTCCGATCCAAGCTTTGACGAATAAACTTTGAGATGCGCGCGGAGGGATGTCACGCCAGCCGCCCGTTATTTACGCCACTTCCACAACGAAAATTCGTTGAATTCGGCTCGATGGTGGCTTTTTAACACCTATAAGAACCGTCGCAATGTCTATATGCGCACCTTACGAGCTCATACCTCATGTGCGTCGGTCCATTAGTTAGTCATTCAAATTTTAGACTCTCGTACGACTAGAGGGACTAGAGGCACCGCGTCAGGAATCTGTTGGATTGCGCATACGCCGCAATCAATCCTCGAGATCTCGTGTTACAAAAATAAGGCGCTCAGTCTTACAACTAACATGGATTGGAGTTTCGGTTATCTTCTTCTCGCGAGGCATAGCCCATTGGATTAGATATAGCCCAATTCTTACGTACATGTGCGGCGTAACACTTGGCGTTATCCACCATGAAGACGAAACATTAAGAGCCATCAATTAATCCTCATTAGACTGTACGTCAAGAAAGCTAGCATCATTTCGTTGCTTACAGCTCCCTGCTACGAACGGCTCAGGGAAGCGAAGAAATGGTGTCATTTTGGGGGGCCATGTGCTCATCGATGCTTTTTGTATCTGGGGAGGTATCGATAAGATGGTAGCCCAGCAGTACCAGTATCAATATTAATTCATATACCCTCCTTTCCTCTACGTAGTTGAATCAACTCATATCCAAGTTCATTTAGTCGGGAGATAGCCCTCTTCTGTGTCACAGAAAGCCGGAGGAAGGAGGTCACCGATGCAAAGTAGAAATACTTTCGGTACTGTTATTACATGTCCTCTCAAAAAGGTGGTATATTTCCTGATACCTGGTATGGTATACGGATAAATCAGTAATACAGATAATGATTTCCGCGCTCCATGACATCCTGCTTTTCGTTAGGCTCGAGAGTCACAGGCTTCTAACTCAGAAGACAGATCGTTCTTACTGCCAGCTGGCAGCTAGGACCAGCAGTTCTTGCACGTACCGTGACGTACGATTACGCAAATGGGAAAGATTTTCTTAGAACAAAAAAAGGTGATAGTGCTCCCAGATCTCAATACTTGTACGCGCTCAAACCAATATTCAAATAATAATGTTGTCATGACTTTAAATGTTAGCGGCCACGTGATAAATTGATCACATGACTTTGGCACAGCACTGCCCAGGTGTGCCAAAGCTTGAGCTGCCTCACAACTTTAAATACACTGATAAATTTGCAAAATGCGTAAAACTCTAAGATATTCTCTGACAAATATTTATTAACATAATCCAATAAAAACAACAACAATCTATGGCCTTAGCTTCCGCGGAACGGGTGGCCATTGCATCTCTCGCGCGAATTTGATGATCTCCCGGTTTTCAGGGGCTGCTGCATTTACCCGTTCTGGAAAAGTATCACCAGGCAGCCATCTGTCTGTTGTACCACTCTGTTTTCCACCATCAACATCACCTTTCGTTTCACTCATGTTCATTCCATTAACATGGGGAGTTCTAAGCACAATGGCACCAAGGAAAAGCTACAGGCAGTTGTAAGGGAGGCTTTCCGAGCGAAACATAGCGAAGGCAGCTTTCTCCGAATCCTTGGTTATTCGACATGGCTCGACCGATTTCTGATGGTGATAGCTGCTATTTTCTCCATAGGTGCAGGTGCAGCGATACCAATCATGAACATTGTCTTTGGTGAGCTCGTGGGAGACTTCACCGGCTACTTCACAGCCGGATCGGGTATGACAGAGGAACAATTCCGCGCCAGCGTAAATTTGAACGCCCTCTACATTTTTTGTTTGTTTCTTGGAAAATTCGTCCTCGGATATGTTTCAATCTACGCCTTTCGCATGAGTGGCATTCGCATCTCGGCCGCTATTCGCCTCGCCTACCTCTCCTCACTTTTCGATCTCCCCGTAAGCGTGGTTGATAAATTGCCTGCGGGTGAGGCGACCGATGTCCTCACAAATACTGCCAACACCATTCAGCTGGCTATATCAGATAAACTGGGTCTGATGCTACAAAGCTTATCCCTTGTCATCTCAGCCTATGTCATAGCCTTCGTGTACTCATGGAAGCTGACGCTCGTGTCAAGCGCGGTTATTGTTTTCGTCTTCGCATTACTCAAGCTTACAATGCCGCGTCTCATGAAAGGGTATGTTCACATAATTACGAAGAATGCAATGGCTTCTGGAGTGGCAGGCGAGGTTTTGCGTGGAATCCGAACTATAAAATCACTTGGGGCAGAAGAGAAAGCTTTGCTATGGCACAGTAAGCACGTAAATGAAGCACAAGAATGTGGTTCAAAACTTGCTATATGGGTCTCGATGCAGTTTTGGCCAAGTTTCTTTGCTGGCTATGCTAATATGGCGCTTACCTTCTGGGCCGGCATTATGTTCTACACCAACGGCCTGATCTCAGGCATCAACGCTCTCGTCATGTAAGTCTCTATATTTATGGACTAGCTTGATCTGTCATCTAATCAAAACACGTGTAGCGTTCTTTTCTCTGTTCTAATGGTTGTCTCAGGTGTTGGTGGCATCTTGACACCTCTGCAATCAATTACCAAAGCATCCTCCGCTTCTGTGGCGTGCTTTAAGATCATAGATTGGCCAAAACCCAACTGTGGTGGCATGCAAGTGCCTGACGTCAAACCTTCAGAGGACATCAAATTCGATGACGCGCGCTTTACGTATCCGAGCAGACCCGAGGCTGAAGTCCTGAAAGGTATCAATCTCACAATACGAGGTGGGGAGGTGACCGCCCTGGTCGGTCCTTCTGGATGTGGGAAGAGTACAATCATCGCTCTTCTAGAAAGATGGTATGACCTGTCAGACATCAATGAAAAAATTCCACAACCGACTGCCGTGCCAGGGACTAAAAACGAATTGGCAGCAAATCCACTTGATGTATCTATCTTTCAAAACTCGGGCAAGATTTTGGTGGGTGAGCATAACCTGGAAGAAATCGATCGAAAGTGGTGGCGCTCCCAAATTGGACTTGTACAGCAAGAACCGGTTCTTTTCAACGAGACCATATTTGATAATGTCGCCAAAGGCCTAATTGGATCCCAGTGGGAGGAAACCCCGAAGGTTGAAAAGCTTCATATGGTCAAAGAAGCATGTCAAGAAGCTTTTGCAGATGATTTCATACGAAAATTACCATCGGGTTACGATACCGTGATCGGCGAGAGCGGAATAAGACTGTCCGGAGGACAGCGTCAGCGATTGGCCATTGCGCGCAGCATCATCAAACGCCCTCCGATTCTTATATTCGATGAAGCAACAAGCTCCATTGACGCTCGTAGCGAACAGCTTGTTACTGCGGCATTAGACCGTGCTTCCAAAGGAAGAACAACAATCATCATAGCGCATCGCCTCTCCACAATTCGCCGCGCTGATCGTATCATTGTGCTTAGAGACGGGACAGTTGTTGAAGAGGGCACCCATTCCGATCTGATGATAAAGGATGATGGCATTTACTCTGATCTTGTCAAAGCCTCGAACCTCGAAATAGGAGACTTAAAAGAAGAAGAGGCCTCTGAGCATCAGGATGATTGTGAAAGCCAAAGTCTCAACCAAGAACCAGACATTACACAGAATCCTGGACACCAAAACCCACCGAGAAAAACGAAGGAAAAAATACACTTTCGGGCCTTTGGACATTTGTTGTCCGAGCAAAAACGCTACTATCTGCTATATTTCTTCGCTCTTGCAGGTGCCATCGCCGCAGGTGCTACTGTTCCGGTTCAAGCTTGGCTTTTCTCCCACGTTGTCTCTGTCTTTAATGAAACAGATACTGCCAAGTTGTCTAGTTCTGGAAGGTTCTGGTCCTTGATGTTGTTCATACTAGCCATTTGCGCAGCTATCTCATACGCTACCATCGGTTACTTCAGCACATCTATCTCCTTCAACCTAAGCGCGGAATATAGGAAAAGCTCATTCCAAGATGTTCTCGCAAAACCGATCCGCTGGTTTGACGAAGACGATAACGCGGTTGGGAGCGTGACTGAACAGCTTGGGAGAGATCCCCAGCTATTACAGGAGTTGTTAGGGGTTAACGTCGCCTTTCCTCTCATAGCCGTTTTCAACCTCATTGGCTGTACCATCGTCAGTTTTGTTTTTGGCTGGAAACTTAGTCTTGTAATCTTCTTCGCCTCGATGCCGGTCATTTTGATCGCAGCTTTTCTCCGCGTTCGTTATGAGATGTTGTTTGTCTCGATGAATGAGAAAGTATTTGCCAAGTCAAGCAAATTTGCTGCCGAGGCCATAACTTCCTTCCGCACCGTAACGGCCCTCACGCTCGAGGACACCATCTCAAAAGAATACGATACCTTGTTACGGAGTCATATTCATGAAGCTTTTATGAGTGGCCGATTTAGTGTCCTAGTTTTTGCCTTGAGCGACAGTTTGCAATTGTGTTCAATGGCTCTCGCCTTTTGGTACGGAGGCCAGCTCTTGGCGCGTAGAGAATACGAACCATTACAATTCTTCCTCATCTACGCTGCCCTGATCCAAAGCGCTCAAGCAGCTGGCCAATTTCTTGCTTATGGACCCAATGTTGCGAATGCCACTGCAGCCGCGAATCGCATTCTTGCATATCGCCAGGACTCCGAAATGCTGTCAACTAGGAGCGATAATGAAAAACGCGAAGCACATGGTTGCAAGCTCGAATTCAGGAACGTCGGATTCCGATATCCAAGTCGGCATGTGCCCGTCTACAAAGATTTGTCCTTCAAGGTCGAACCAGGACAATATGTAGCATTTGTTGGCCCGTCAGGTTGCGGCAAGACGACCATTGTCTCGCTCCTTGAGCGCTTCTACGACGTTGACTCTGGTGCCATACTAATCAACAACAAAAATATCACCAGCATCTCCTTGTCCCATTATCGCTCGCTCTGCGGTCTAGTAGCGCAAGAGCCCACTCTTTTTGCTGGCACAGTACGGGAGAATATCACCCTCGGCATACCAGCTGGTACCACTACCCCACAAAGCGACATTGACGTGGCATGCAAAGCGGCCGAAATCTACGACTTCATTATTTCACTACCTCAAGGCTTCGATACACCCATTTCCGCAGGCACCCACTCAAGTTTTTCGGGAGGGCAAAAGCAACGCTTGTGCATTGCGCGAGCGCTCCTCCGTAAACCCCAGCTGTTACTACTGGACGAGGCAACAAACAGCCTGGACAGCGTTAGCGAAGGCTTGGTACAAAAGGCTATCGAGCATTTAAGTGGCAGCGGATCGCTAACGATTCTTGCGGTTGCGCATCGATTAGCGACGGTGAAGAGGGCTGATCGGATATTTGTCATGGGTGAGGGAGGAGTTGTTTTAGAATATGGGAATCACGGAGACTTGATACAGAAAAGAGGCGTGTATTGGGATATGTGTAAAGCGCAGGCATTAGACCAATAATCTCAACGAATAATGCCGAAATGTATCATGTAGCTCGCAAAGTATACCCTTTCTAGAATAGGCATAATTCAAAGCAACGCTTTTCTCGATAGTCCGACTTCTATCATCTCCCAGGAACACAGCTAATGTTCTTGGTGGCATGCCATTAGAATAGTAGAACAGGCCTTAATTGTAGGTTTTCCTTGCTCCAGCCCCCAGACCTAACTCCTCAACAATCGGTATCCTGGTTCTCGTAATGAGCAGTATGTTTAACCCTTTCTGCTTTCCTCCAGTCAAACAGCCTTCCCGTAAACTCTATACACCATATAAGTACCCTGCACATACGAGATTCCCGGCGCAAAAAAAAACCATCCGGTCCAAATATCATACCATATGATCGAAACTTACCGTCTCTCACGCTGACATTCTGTGTTGTTTTGGTAATTTAACGCCCGCCTTTTTGGTTGATCTAGTTTTGGTCTAACACCTCCCACAAATGTGCACACACATATACCTATCAGTGACGTCTCCTTATACTCATTGTGATATATCAAATCTTGATATCGCGCATGGGTTGTCACGTTACCCGAGTCGCGTCTTCTATGTAGTAACATTTCCAAAAGCCGTACGCAATGGCTGAAGATTTGTTGAGGGTGCGCGAAGTGCTGAAAAGAGCGAGTTTGTACTTTGGGTCAAAAGACCACTGCGTTTTTTCTACGTAGGCACTATGATCGGTACCCATTTCCACCCCTGGGATCTTCGCGCAACAGGGGTTCGTCAACAACTAGAACCCGCATCGAGTTTAAGGGCGATTGGTTGATAGGTGCTTGGGTTTTTCCTATCTGTGTTGCGCATCTTCCGGTCTAAAGTTCATTGATTATTCAAAAGGAAATAGAACTGAGATGATGACGAAGCTCGGAAAGCTGAGGGCTGTATGTATTGCGTTTGGGCAGACAATGGCGGTCATGATATTCCAGTATAGGGTCAATTGAGGTTTTACTGTATCATCGAAGTGCAACGTGCCTGCATCAATCTATCTTATTATTAAAAGAGTTAGCCTTGACCATCTTTGCACTCACATCAAGCTATTTTATCTTTTATCTTCTCATCTACATACCCGCAAGAGACATTCAAGCATCAATTCTGCACTCAAAACGCAATACCGCAAAGGTTTCCGAGGGACCCACACTACTGAGCCACGCATATTGACCCAGAGGATCTGCACACTTTCGGTACTCTTGGCTGTGCTTGGACGCTGCAAGACGCGTGTCTTGGCACTTTTGCAGTAGTTTAAAGTGGAGTGTAGATGGACTAGGGGTTCTTTTTTGTTCTACTACCCTCCAAAACACTCAATATGGGCCTTTTTATGGTAGGAATGTTGAGGTTGGGTAGGAAGAATTTGCATGTGATGAGTGCTGGTTCACATCCCTTCTCAAGCAAGCATGTTTATCATAAATCGGTCAACTCCGCTGCAGACCGCAGCTGTTTTATTCTACGTGCGTCTAGTTTAATTCTACCGCTTCTCACAAAAACCTCGGACATTTTGAATTGTAGAGACGTATGCCTCTCAGCACGTACATACCAATTGATTGCTTGGCTAGTAATCAGGTGTTGAGTTCATTCGACATCAATATAACAAATACGTTACGTGAGGCCTTGGTATCCTAGAATCACAAAATCAAGATTAACTATGTAGAGATCGTCTCTATTTTTAAGGTGATTGTGATCCTACTCCTGAGTATTACAGTATGGTTTGTTTGAGCAGCGTTCATGAAGGGCTTATGATGAGTGGACCATTAACTTGTTTTGTCCATTCTGAAATTGCTTTTTCTTCTTTTTCTCTGAGCATAGTTCAGATATTGTGGGGATAATGATCTATGCGCACCTTTTCGGGCAGTAAAAAAGTTATTTTATTATTTTTATCGAAGAATTTATCGTACCTGTCCTCACTAACCACCATAGCTGATTCTTCCTTCGCGTAGACTATGACCGTAAAGATATTAGTGAGGCGGGATTATCTAAACAAAAACGTTCATGAACAGTACTTTGATTGCTCGGGAAGTAGTCTAAAATGCAAGGTGTACCAAGATCGCCGCGCGACAAACTTCGTGACCCAAGGATTGCAGCAGCAGCTTGACAGTGCCCGCCAATAACCCAATAAGTTAACCCACATAGGATACTGCAGTTCATATGAAGCTACTCAAATCGCTGCCGTATTCCGATGCCACCCAATACTTTGTCGAACAGAAATTCATCACACTGCGATCTTCACCAGTACAGGTTATGACCGTAGTCACAAAACAGGTTTTTTTCCCCTCTCACACCCAGTCCTTTTTCATTCTCACATTGAATATGATAAATTCATTCTATTTTAGAAATCTTCGTTGCGAAACACCACATCCAAGTAGTAGGAGATACACAACTTCACTCAGTGCGAAGTGAACTGTCGTTCATCATGTTTGCATTTGAAAAGTATGAGTACATAGACAGACTCTAGAGGCCCAACGCGTTATTATGATGGCCTGGTCCTATAATTCCCGGTCCAAAATTAAATGGTTCTGCTTAGGGACTTGATCGACAGAATTCACTCACCCAATACACCAACTTATCTTGGCCACGTTCGACTCATGACACTGTCAGCCATGTGTTGTCTATTTCACGCTTGCACCAGATATTATAGATCGATCCCATCTTGGCTACTCTTTTGACATTGGCTGCTGGGCATTTACCCGCGAAACCAAAGCCGGGTCGTCGCGCGGTAAAAGAGGCATCCTGCCCAGCCCTTCCCCAATGCGGAGAGAATAAGCCTGGTTTTCAGCATCCCAAGAAGTTAACGATCTACACCGTATGTATGAAACAAGCCCCCGAGTTCAGCGAGCCGGGAATTCTGGTGTCATAGGTTCATAGATTCCCATAGCAGTGGGCATCGTGCCGCCTTTCATCCTGGTTTATTGCCGGCCCTTGGCTCCGGTACGGACTAATCCTGGCCTCTCTACAATCAAATATTACAATCAAATATGTTTATTTGTGTTGTTGAACGTCTGTGAGCCGCTGAGAAAATGCAGTGCTTCATGCTTTGCTGTTGCGATCTACAACACCTTTGCGACGAAAGACATGTTACTAGGCCTATAAAGGAAAGGCGCTAAAAGATGTAATAACAAGCACTTTCTCGAAGAACCCCACAATGCTTGAGCAGTACACCAAGCCGTTGAAATTCGCCGACGCAAGCCAGTATCCGACTCCAAAACGGCCCGCTAGCCGTGACGTGGGCACGTTCAAGACGCAGCAATCTCAAGCACTCTCCGCTGAAGATCAAACGGCTTGGTAATGCACTTCCCCATATTCCAGAAAGATCCTAAGCCGGCATCAAGCCGTGTGAACGAATGAGCCTGAAGAAAGCCGCCATGGCAATCTGGAAGCCCATAGCTTGGTAATAAAGACTCGGAGGTCGTAATATATGCCCATGTGTAAAGGATGAATCTTGTACTCTTGGCTCAAGTATATAGGACAACGAGGTATCTCGACAACATCTCATCAAGTCACTTTCTACCTAAAGCTTCTTTGAGACAAAATCTTTCCCTCCTTTCAATATGAAAACTTCCACGGCGTCTCTTTTGGCTCTTGCCACTGCTGTTTCAGCTCTGCCTGCCCCCTCGCAAAAGCGTGCTTGTGACGCTCCAGTCACGTTGAGCGGAACCGAAAATCCCTTCACAAAATACACTCTTCACCCCAACTCATTCTACCGCGCTGAAGTTGAGGCAGCTGTCGAGGCCATCACCGATGCTAGTTTGAAGGAAACTGCTGCCAAGGTCGCAGATGTGGGCTCTTTCCTTTGGCTGTACGTTCATTTACTCCGCCAGAATCCTACTGAAATAAAGCTCTCGATATGCTGACACCTGCTCTTGTAGCGACACCATTGCGAACATCGAAAAACTTAAGACTGAGCTTGCTACTGAGATCCCTTGCGAGAACATCTTGGGTCTTGTCGTTTACGATCTTCCCGGCCGTGATTGCGCCGCCAAAGCCTCCAACGGAGAATTGGCAGTTGGTGAGATTGATAGGTACAAGACCGAGTACATCGATGGTAAAACATTCCGTTCTCATTGATAATGGAAGCTGACGAGAGGAAGTAATTGCCGGAATTCTCAAGGAGAACCCCAATCAGGCTTTTGCTTTGATCATTGAGCCTGATTCGCTCCCCAACCTCGTCACCAACATCGATGAGCAAGCATGCCAGGCATCTGCTACAGGGTACCGCGAGGGTGTTGCTTACGCATTGACTGAGCTCAACCTGGACAACGTAATCATGTACATGGATGCTGGCCACGGTGGTTGGTTAGGGTGGGACGCCAATATTAAGCCCGGTGCTGAAGAGCTCGCTGCTGTGTACAAGGATGCTGGCTCTCCCAGCCAACTCCGTGGTATCTCCACCAACATCGCCGGCTGGAACTCTTTGTAAGTTTTTGATTTGAAATTACTTCTAGCGAAACGTCTGATTCAGTTTCAGCGATCTCTCCCCTGGCGAGTTCTCCGATGCTACAGATGCCCCTTACAACAAAGCCCAAAACGAGAAACAATATACAACTCTTTTCGGTGCTGCTCTTCAGACAGCCGGCATGCCCAACCACGCCATTGTTGATACTGGCCGGTAAGTCTTCACTATCACCATCCTAGCAACTATAAAGCTAACATAATTCCAGTAACGGTGTCACTGGACTTCGTGAGGAGTGGGGTCACTGGTGCAACGTCAACGGTGCTGGTTTCGGTGCCCGCCCTACCGCTGAAACTGGGTCTGACCTTGTTGATGCTTTCGTCTGGGGAAAGCCAGGTGGTGAATCTGACGGGACTAGCGACGAGTCTGCTACTCGCTACGACTCGTTCTGCGGTCTATCTGATGCCTATAAGCCTTCTCCCGAAGCTGGTCAATGGAACCAGGCCTACTTCGAGATGTTGCTCAAGAATGCCAAACCCGCGTTCTAGACCCAGTTCGTCTTTCTGGCACATGCCCGTCTCAAAATACATAAGGGTTGGAAATGAGATGCACGGTGTTAGTAAAGAGAATCGAATTTCAATGTCAACAAGCAACGAATGCTAATTGGCCTGTATATATCTTATTACCTTTTCAGCATAGAATGCCAGACTTTTGTTATACCTGCTCTCCTGTTTTGAAATCATTCTTTGCACGCTCATTACTGTCATGGAGTTTTCTTTCGCCACTTTCTATACTTTTCTTCTTTGTAGATCCTCAAAGTCTTTTGCAATACATTTTCCGTTGTTGGCACAATCTAGAAGAGCTGTATTTTCGGGAACATAAAGGAAGACGCAACATTATCAAAAGAATTTAGATGAAGCCAATGTTGCAAAGGGTGCAGGATTGTGCATTTCCTTACTTCTAGAAACTCCATACACGCCACACAACAGTTGAATCACCTGTGGCTAAAATCTTTTGACCCGCCGCAAAGTTCTCCTTGGTTTGACAACTTCTCTCTCTCCTGTCCGCCTTAGATATATCTGCTTACTACAGCGTAGCTTCCATTAGCTAGTACCCTAATAGCCAATTGTATAATGCTATTCTCTTCTGCCAAAAGGGCTGGGCTGATCGTTATATGTAGGTTTCTACGGTATGTGGTTGTGGATCTAGACATGAGAACAAAGCGCATTGATTGCATATGACCCTTGGCATGTTCACCAACAACAGCATTCGACCATATTTTAGCAGGCAGATAGTAAGGTGAGGCGTGAGGTGGTGTCTATTGTATCTATTCCGAGCAGTCCGATTTCCAGCGATGGTATCCCTTTGTATTGATTTTAAGTAAGCAATGATAGCCTCGGCATGGAGCAACAAAAAGACTTTGCGCAGCGACTCTACGAAGGTAGTTATAACATCCATCGCCTTCCGAAGGGAAGAATCAGAATAGGTATGTAATTAATACCCGCGATATCGGCTTTGATCCGGAGTTATATTTAATCCTACGTATTTATTACCCCACCTTTGACCGCAAATCTTGGCATCAATATCGGATCAGCTATGCCACTTTTCACATTTTCTACGGAAACTTCTACGCCTGGTGAAATTGGTTCTAACAAATTCTTTGTGCACATAATTAAATTAATTTTCCTATGATGTTAAATTTTTCAAGTTCCTTTTTTTTCGTGTACTAATTCACGAGAAACGTGAATGAAACCGGGTACTATAGAACACATGCAAGCGACATGTAGCCCCCCCAGTGTAGTAAACCACGTGACTCAAATCCTCAACAACTCGAATTGCGGAGATACATATGATCAACGAATCAAAATCCGCGGGGTTTGACGCCCTTATCAATTGCTATACAAGATGAACCACTAGGAATGTCGCCAAGTGGGTGGAGCGCCCCCGCTCTTGTTAGTCATTGTTAGTCAAAATATTGGGAGTGCACTGATAGAACCGATAGCGGCTCGACCTCCATAATAAAAGAACTAGTCCCCCAAAATTTCGGTGATTCTATATCTTTATTTTCATAGTTGATAGTTAACTATACAAATGCTTTTCGGCACATCGATTGTCGTTCTCGTTGGCGGCATAGCCTCTTCGGCTATTGCGGAGACGGTCCACGGAGCTGTCGTTTTCAGTCGTCATGGTGACCGTACGATAAATAACCTAGTAACACGCTTGAATTTTTACTAATCATTCGATAGGCAGTTCAAAGCACTACAGTGGATACGGCCTAACAAGTCTCGGGTTTGAGCAGAACTTTCAAGTGGGAAGCAGCTACCGCAACCGCTATCTCTCCTCATCCTCACCTCAACGCATCTTCAACATCTCAGAGGATACCTATGTGCCCTCTCAAATATATGCCACTGCGCCGGATCAGTCCGTTCTGATCAACGCCGCAACTGCATTCCTCCAAGGATTCTACCCGCCCGTGGGAACCGAGAACCGTGAAATCACCACTCAAACCCTCAACAACGGGTCAACGACTCAAAATCCCTTGAATGGATACCAATACGTCTTCCTCCATGGTGCAGACGCCAATTCCCCCGACACTATCTGGCTCAAAGGCGATGACTCCTGCCCAGCCTTCACGCGCGCATCCAAAAGCTTCGAAAAGAGCGCCGAATTCCAGTCCAAAGTAGAATCCACCAAGTCCTTCTACAGCGGATTCTGGGACCTTATCGATGGTGTATACGACTACACGCCAGATAAGATGAGCTATGCAAAGGCCTACGATATCTATGACTTGATCAGTGTAGCGAGCATCCATAACCGCTCCATTCCAAGAAACGTCACCTCCGAGGAGCTCTTCCAACTCCGCACCCTTGCTGACAGCGCCGAATTTGCATACAACTTCAATGCCAGCGAACCCGCTCGTGCAATGGGCGGAAAGACCCTGAGTGGCGCAATCCTCAAGCAGCTAAACCAAACCGTTTCCTCGAAAGGAAAACTCAAGTTCTCGCTTTTGACCGGTAGCTACGACAGCTTCCTTGCTTTCTTTGGACTTTCTGGTTTGATTTCCACCAGCGACAACTTCTTCGGTCTCCCAGACTACGCTTCCTCGATGGCTTTCGAGCTCGTCACCGCGGAGAACACGACAGAATTCCCCTCCGACGTCAACGACCTCAGTGTGCGGTTCATGTTCCGCAACGGTTCTTCTGGACCGCTTACTAGCTTTCCTTTATTCGGACGTTCGGAGACCACGACGCCGTGGGCGGAATTTGTTTCGCAGATGAAAAGTCGTGCTATTACTAGTCCTGAGCAGTGGTGCAATATGTGCAATAGCCAGGAGGATTTCTGCGCTCTATACGGGACTTCTTCGACTGAAAACGCTGAAAAGAGTGGTGAGAATGGGGGCATGTCGAATGCAGTGGCTGGTGTAATTGGTGCGATGACGACCATTGGTGTTGTCGCTATTGGTGGTGCTATTGCTTTCATGTTGTTCCGCCGACGAAAGCAGTCGGTTCCACTAACCCAGGAATCAGTTACCGTGAATTGCGAGAAAGGCAGTATCTCCAGCGGAAATACCGGTGTTTGAGTGTGCGAAGATAGGCTCGTGGATCAATAGGGCTCTTCAAGCCGGGGACACGGCAGGGATGATTTAGTTTGGATGATATATGAATCATGAGCCAGAACCAATAAGTTCAACGAACAACGCGTGATAATAACAAAACTCTCCCACCGGGCTACAGAAAAAGATGTTGCATCGTAAGACACGGACATCATCTTAATCCCCCGCTTCGGAATGTAGCTACCATTGTGTTTCGCAGATGAACCATTGTGCTAATAAGATAGACAAATCTCAAATGTTCTCCAAAGCTCACGCATCATACCTGTCTCTGGGCTAAATTGAATTACCAATACTTGATCAAAATTGTGAAATATGCAGGGTTCTAATTATCTGAGCGCTTAGGCAGAACGATTTCCTCGGGTAATACACTTCTCCTCCTACCACCTAATATGCCCGATCTCGAATCACTGCCATCGCTTCCCATCCTTCTTCCTGCTATACTACTTCCACCTCCCATCACGCTCCCGCTCAATGACCAACCGCCTGCGCCAGGACTTGCACCTTGAATGTTGATAGCCGGTGGCAATCCCAATGCCGGGATATTGTTGTCCAGTACGGGTTGAATGCGCGGGGAGGGTGAAGGCATGATGGCTGGTTTCAGAGCCTCCTTATAAAAGGCTTGGAGCTGAGCGGCGTCGAAACAAAAAGCCTCCATTTCGTCTTTGATCTGTTCGGGTGTTTGTGCTGGCGAGTGCGGATTTGGGTTCTGCGACATTACTGATCTGTCGAGCGCAGAGTGCAACAGGCTGGAATCTTGCACCGGTCTAGCCAAGGGACTTGAAAATGGCGAGCGATGAGGATTGGAGCGCTCGCCAGGCGTCACTGGCGTTCGATCCGTATCGTTTGTAACACGCTTGTGCTCATAAGGGTCTGTTGGTCTGAGGCGACTCGTGTCTCTTGCGCGGTTGTGGGCTAATCGATTGGCCCCAAGCAAGAAGTTCCCATCGGAGGTGATCTGTACTAGCAGAACACCGCTGCGGTGGATGAATTGCGTGTATTTGTAATCGGGACTACCCCACGAGTAGTTAACTTCGACGTCGGTGGGGAATGAGTCTTTTGCTTCTATGTCCAGAACGAAATTCAGCTTCTTCAATAACGCCTTTTGGTATGGAAATTTGTCTGTCCTGGTATGGCTCGCTGCAAAGCTTGTAGTATCGTAAGGAGTTTCGGGTTGAGGCTCGTAATGTGGGGGCTGTAGAGCAAGTTTGATGATGTACGGCGAGCGGAAAGGATGGTTTTCTTTGATATTCGACGCTTCGGCAATGGGAACCTCGATAAGTTTCAGTCCATACTTCTCGACACTGGTAGCCCAAGAGACAATTGCATCTTCTATCAGTTTGGCGGTGACATTCATCCAATCTATCCGAATATGGTAGCAATTATCTGGGTTGTGAAGGCGATCATAGTGCAACGAAATTATTTCGGGGCGATATGACCGTTTTCGTGGATCGACGTCATAACGCATAGCATTTGACAAAAGCACTTTCCGTTTGGGGGTGTCTTGACGAGTGGGTGTCTTTTCCCCGTCTTTCTCAGAGCCTGTACTGGGCGAGTCACTCGTACTGGGGCGGGATTTGACGCTCCGCGACGCAAGTGGTGAAGTTCGAGGGCCTTCAGACGAGGGTGTTGAGGGCACAGAGCGATCCATTCTCCGCATCCCAAACCACCCGGGTCGTGATTCGGGACGTGGAGCTCTGTATTCGGAGGCCATCTTGTAGAAGAAGTTGCCATCTCGGAACTGATGGCGTCCATGGACGTGTACAAAGAGGCCTTGAGACATAAGCTGTTTCCCAAGATCTACCGCCTCATCACGCGTGGTAATGTCTTTAAAGTTGGATAAAAGCCAGCTAGTAAGATCAAACCCGAGAAAACAGCTGGGATGCAATTTCCAATGCCAACGTCGATCAAGCATAGGAACTCCTTTCTCGCCCTGCATATCCTCGGCTAGCTTATCGATATCGATATTGGAGGTATGATACTGCTCGCTTTCGGAAAATATTGAAGTTTGAAACTCGCTAGCGCTGTCATTAAGTAGAGAGTTATCAGTACCCGCCGCAACAACAGCAGAAGGGTCTCGCGTATGATATTCAATGGCAAGGGGGTTGGGGTCTTTTTGTTTTTTGCTTGTTGTAGCCTGAAAATGGCGCTCTTCTGGCGGGATGTAGCGATGCTTTTGCCACACCTGCGTCAGTTTGCGAATACCTTCTAAGCGAATTTCTTCCTCGGAGTCCTCCGTGAGCATAGGCATTGGTCGACGACTGATGGTTGGAATTTCTACGGGTATCAGCACAAATCGCGCTCTCCAAAATCGAAGAATGTCTGAAAATTCATCGTGGTAGCCTGCCAGGAATGTGTCGATAAAGTTCCAGTTGTACTCTCTTCGGGGAGGTCGCAAGATGATGTCACGTGCGAGGTACTTTTCTTCCAAGGCGGTGCGTATGTATGGTCGGTATGAGAAGGGCGTATCAATTCCGGCAGATGACTCCAATGCCGTAGTAGGCTTCCGGCTGTACCGTTTTACCTCAACCTCTCCTCCTGCTACACAAACGAGCTGGTGAATCGTGTTACCCACGCTCATGAAAACCGTGTCCCCATCGCGAGCCATGTAGTCAGAGTAGAATATGCTTGATATGTCCTGTTCCTTGCTGCCCGAATATTCCGCCACAGCAGGGCCGACAAGGATCTGGAACCCATGTGATAGGCGAAACGCGATAAGCTCGCGCACGAGAGACTCTCGAGTTTTGGGGGCTTCCAGTACATCCTCGTCATCGTTCTGAACAATCTTGTATGGGCTCTCATTATACTCTGTCGCAAGCTGTTCAGGGGATGGAAAATACTCGTGCGTCAGAGGAACTGCTGCTGGTGAGCAAAGCGACTTCCACTTGACAGACGCGGTTTTGAGTCTTTTGGGAAACACGTGCTGCCACCGGCGGAATTGGCTCGCAACATTGATCGTGTTCTTCGTAGGGTTACAAGGATTGACTAAAACAGCCCATGGCGCTATTGCGCTCGTAGGTGACAGCGTCCGAGGAATGGTTTTCGCACCACCACTCGAAGAAAGCAGTTCAATTTTTGGGTTAATAGAGTCCCCTGTTGCCCTCGACCCTGCTATCAAGAAAGTTGAACCCGGATCTTTAGCCACAGAATTAGGGAACGATGGTAAAGATGCTTTCACCGAGCGCAAGCCTTTCACTGTCTCTACAGATCGACTGGCGCGGTCTGATGAAGGAGATCCATCAGAAGAGGCATCCACTCGAGAAGCATTCCTAATGTTGATGGGCTTCGACGGTTTCTCCATGGCTATGGATCTGGTACTTGCCAATTTCTCTGCAATCAAACCTTTCTGGTTGTTTTCTATAGTCAACCTCGCTGGCTTCACTCTACCTGGCGTGACATCCGTAGTAGCCACTCCAATCGTAGGCTCGGGGGTAGTGTTCGCCCTTCCACCGAAACTAATCTGCCTGAGAAACCAAGGCGCCGGTCGACTTTTCTTGTCTGAATCCGGTGCAGGCGTTAACTTTGTTGTAGCCAAGGGAGAAGGACCGATCTCTCGAGGTGGAGAGTTCGCCCGACTCACAACAGGCGAATCTCGTGGAGTTGTTTGTAAAAAGCCACGGGCGTCATTTGAGTCTCCAGACCCGCCTCTTCGATGCATGTTGGGGCGATTGAGAGTGTTCAGCTTATTCATATTTATCTTGCGAGCCAGTACGTCTGCTCTGGGTATACCAGATGTTTGAGCGGGTATTGCATTTTCTCGGGGTGATTTTGGCTCTGATCCTCTGGATCGTTCCCGGATCAGTTGATGAAAGTCTGGTTCATGAAGTCTAGCTGTCTTTCCAAGAGAAGATCCCATGCTTTGATATGAAGATGATAGAAAAGAGTCTCTGACTGCTGGTTTAGGAGAAGTTTTCCTCTCGTTTGTATCACCTTGCTGGTTTACCAGGCTCTGCTCGTGGTACAAATGGCGGTCTGCTACTGGTTTAAACACCAGTTCGTCATATGTCTCCATCCATTGCTTGTACGTCGCCCTAATTTCATCATCTGGTTCTTCTGTGATTTCTTTCCCGTCTTTCGAGGGAACCGAGCCGTTAGCTGTCATTACCAGGCTCATTGTTCTCGCCTTCTGAGTGGATGCTCGATCAGTTTCATTCAGCTGGTCCCGGAGTTGGTGCGGATAAATGGGATCCTCTTCAAGGTACGGAAGAGAAATATCACCCAACTCATTCTCCATGACGCCCATCATCTGCAATTCATACATACGGCATCGGAGGGCAAAAGTCCCTCCTTTCTTCGAAACTTTCTTCACCACTCTGTTGGGTTTTCGCAGCTTAGAAAGCTCTATAATCTCTTCGCTTGTGCCTGACCAGAATGAAATGTCAACCCAGTGAGGCATAGCATACCTCCACTCATCAACACTAGTATCCGTCACACTAGGCGGCGCATGTGATAAGATGGGAGGTGCAAGCATATGAGACTCTCGTGATGTCGAGCCAAAGTTCGCTTGATGTTGTCGCGGTGTTTTATCATCGTGTTCACTGAATCCCGCTGCACCAATGTTCTGTTGTTGTTCGGGTTTTGTCTGTTTATTTGCTAGCGAACGAGGGTTGCGATATTTGAAAAGAGGTACCGAATGGAGTGGCATCGGTGATAAGCAAACCAGATCGATCCCTATGCCAGACCCGACCAAGGTATCAGTAGTCAATTTGAGCATGTTGTAATCCACCTCGAAAACGCCAGTTCCCGCAGTAACAACTATTACTGAAATTCCGGTCCTGACCAGGTCACGGTCAATGTAATCTTTCGCAAACTGAGCCCCAGCCAGGTTGATGGCTTCCAGAATATTGCCCTGTGCTGCTGTTGACGGTTTGCCAGCAATGATGAGATCAGAGTCGGGCTTTTCTGAGTTGCTTCCATCCGCGCCAGAGGAGCCATGGTCTGTTTTCGGCACCAACGAGACATCCCGGAGGAAAGTTTTGAATTCTTTTTTCAGCTGGTAGAGAATATTGATCCAATCACCACTAGCCATATCACTGACGACAACGCGGTAGTAATCTCGAAATCGGCCAGATCGACTCTCGAAATCATCGGTGTTGGTTGTGCCATAAGGATAGTTCAGGACTGCTCCGTCCGTGTACTGCATCCTCGTGAACAAAATGATAGTAACCACATGCTTCGCGCTAATCTTCATCCAACGTTTGAACAAATCAGGGAGGAATCCATTGACGACTTTGTTAAACATGATCTCGCCTGCGCCCTCAGCATCAAAATCCCACATCTCCCGGGACATTTGGATGAATAGCACATATCTTGCAGACTCGCTGCGAAACACGGGTTTTGTCATGGGAGAGAAGTAGCCAGAGTGTGTAGATTGGCCATTAATGTAGACATTTTTGATCGCAGCTTTGATGGTTCCCATGAAGAGGAGCTTCTGGCCGCGATACACGGTACGATTGCTGAGCTCTGCTATAGACATGCGCCACATGTCAGCTCTCGCGAGATATTCATCACGAAAGGTAATCTCGACATGAGAAGCCGAGTGTTTCTCTTCATCAGCCTGGACTCGTCAA
The DNA here is from genome assembly GCA_003073855.1 of Periconia macrospinosa. NCBI lineage: Eukaryota > Fungi > Ascomycota > Dothideomycetes > Pleosporales > Periconiaceae > Periconia > Periconia macrospinosa. Next base: position 165,632 of record KZ805329.1, on the reverse strand, counting down.
TTTCAGTGCTGAAATAACTGCGCGACATACATACCAGTGTCACCATAACCTGCATCCTATTGCGAAGTCCAAATATTTTTGCAATTCTTTCAGCAATCGAAAGCTGAAGGTTAGATTGCTTTGATTTCAAGTCGGCTGGAAATGGCTTGACGACGAATGTATACGACTTTTCGAGATCGACCTCACGGCCCTCATGCACCATAGCTCCATTCTCATCGAGGGTGATTTTGAGCGACCCCCTGCGACTGCGCCTGGTATGAGGGCTCCTCACCGTGTGCTGTGAAGCGTCATCCGGCTTTGACTGGCCGGCATCTTTTGCGGGCGCTTTCGATGATGACTGGAAGTCGCGAACGGCTGTTCCGTACTTCAGGGCAATTACTTGTATCAAGCATCCGGGAGTCGCAGGGAGCTCGGGGAACTTGTCGCTATTGAAAACTACATCTTCTTTGGAGAAATTATCGTCGTGAGTCCATAGAGTACATACTTTCTGCACCCGCGTGCGCTTCGCGCTCACCACAGTGTTTGACATATCAATCCGTGGTCGCGTACAGTCATCTCGGACGGTTCATGACGATTTCCCCATCGAAAATGGCCGCAGGCTATCGCAAACTTTGAATTTAATCTAAAATGTAATGTCTGCCGATATTATCATTGATAGTGATGATGGCAAGGGTTCAGTTGATGGAATGGTTGCATTGAAGACCATAGCTCGCGGCGGTCGAAGTGTTAAGTCGCCAAGATTTTGGAGCTACCAGCCACAGTGGCTGAACCAATCAGAACTCAGTCGCCTCCGTCCAGTACAACAGTACACTCACGCTCCTACGTACCACAATCAGCAACGTTCTAGACGATGTTAGGGAGGGTAGTATGGAAGGACTTATCATATAGCACATGTATCAGGGGAAATGCCAGCAATCGCTAACTATACGTTGGAAGAGGTCATTTCCCCACCATCAGTCATCGTCCAACATTTATCAAACACAACATATTACACCAAAAGTGAAGTCATATTTGTGGTGACAGATCCTTTCGGTAATACAGGTACGTTCAATGAGTCTTACAGATGTCCTTCAACTATAAATTCTCGACGTTTCTTGCACGTCGATATAATGCTTCTATTCATTATCGTAATTACTTCTGAGATCGCGTCTACATTTTTCACAACTTCCCTCGCAAGTGATTCACAAATTCCATAATGCCCGAATATAACACCGACACCAACTACCCAACGGGTTATCCGAATGAGCCAACAGGCTTTACACGAAACCCAGACCCACCTGCGCATCCTGTAACTGGGCAACAGCAGGAACAACCGCCAACAACGACGAAGACTAGTTCCTCATACCAAACGGGGGTATGGGGTACAGGGCCGACGAGCTGGGAAGGCACCTATACAGCACCACCCCCAAAGCCTCCATCAATCCCAACTGTAACATGGACATCAGAATACCCCCAGGGATTGTCTAATACATCTTATACTCCTCCCAGAGGGAACAACAGTCGCTCTCAGTACTGGTTCCAAAGCCAACAGTCAGCCGGATATCCACAGCCTCATCACCCGTATATGGGCAGTAATAGCCAGCCACAGTACGGACAATACGCGAATCAAGCCCAAAATACTCCCTTGACGAATACATTCCTTAGCCCTGCAAGCTACAATAACCCGGAAACTAACATGACATACAATAACGTCTCGAGCAGTCCAGGCCCACAGCAGAAATCGATCGAAATGGAGGGCTCAAATCCGCCAAAACCGCAAAAACACGTACGATTTGCTGGGGATGAACGTTCCGGAAGTTAGATTCAGGGAAATGATTGCTTTTATGCTGGGTGGAATAGGCTTTGAAACTTTCTTCCTTTCTTTCGGAGTGTGAGAGTGTGACATGGTCAGGTCGGCTGGGCCTTATGCCTCTTTTTACTAGTGAGGCGTTCATGTACGATTTCTGGGGCCGGCCTCTCTTCCAATTTTGCCTTGCATTCTATCTTCTATATATGTTTCTTGCTATCTTCAGGTTGTTTATATCTTGTCTTTCTGTATTCTTCGAGTTCATGCGATGGGTTCGGTGGCATAAATCAATTATTTCGTCCTTCTTTTGTAGGTCTAGAAATTGAAATGTTACTCTGCAACACCCAGGTTTAAGTGCCTCACGTCCGGGTTCACGTTATAGAAATAATATCAAAACTCTGATAAAAAGTTCAAACAAATAGTGATAAAATAAATTAAAATTAGTGTATCATCACCAGGATTAAGGAAATCACTCAAAGTAGGGTCACAAGTGACAAACCACTAAGAATCATCATTGGCAAAGGATAGTACACATAGGTAAGTGAGTGTGACCTCAAAAATAAGTTGTATGTATTCCTGGGTACACAGCTATGTCTGACACATGAAGAAAGCGAAGCCGCTATTCTGTGTCAACAAAATATCGACTTCTTGACACATCGTCCATGCTCAACCCAACTCGTATCTGAGTCGTGCGAAACTCGTCTGGAGGTAAATTCTAGCACTCCTCTTCAATCGGACAGAGGCAAGAAAAATACGGGGTTGCAGCCCCGCTCCTGTTCTTACCGTAGTAGTAGCATCGTCATTATGTAGGAAGAAGCCTCGTATACATCTTTAGAATGCTCTAGCAAACCATCATAGATAAAGGACTTCGAAGATCCTGAATCTACGAGAAAACTATCAAAAATCCCGCTGTGGGACGAGGCCTTATTTCTGACTCTTGACTACTTACTATAAGCTGTTCTACGTGTTACCAATGCCTTTGATGACTCCTTCACCATTTGTGTTACCATGTATAATTCCTTAAATTCATCTACATGTCTTACTGTCTCGAAGTTTTACCATTATTCCCTACATCTTGATTCGATCTATATACTCCATCATTCCAATCAAGTATACACGCCAGATTTACAATGCCCAAAGACAGCACCAAAACCTGTGACCCCGACACACCTCGAACGTCGGCATCCGATATCTCAAGCCACAGACGGCTTCGAGGCCCTATACTATTCTCAGAAGAATATTCTTACGGCGGTCTGAACCCCGTAGCCCGTCACAATCATAATATCTCACACCACCCTCCTTCAAGCTCCGGTTATCCAATCCTCCCTTTGCCAAGTCTCGTCCGAAGCACTGCTCAGGATCTCACTCTTCCAAGTCTTGCCGTTCTAAACCTCCCTCTCCCAAACCCGCCTCTTCCAAATCCCAATCTCCCAAACAACGACCTTCCAAACCCCACTTTTCCAAACTTCGATCCTCCAGCGCCTTGTTTTCGAAAACGTAGTCCTCTACACTTCAATGTTCCAGGTCCCCACCTTCCAAACACCAATCCTCCAGATCACAGCAATTCGCCTCTAAAATATCCAGATCCCGCAAAAGTTAACAATTCGCCTTTTACCGTCAATCGGCATAATTCTCAACCTCCGCTACCTAGCGCGCATTTCCCAGAAGGTTGGGATGGAATGAAAAAGGGCGAAAACTATGAAGGGATTGAACAGGACGAAAACTACGAAGAGAGTGGAGAGGATGAGAAGATCACGGCGAAAGAAATGAATCTGAAAAGAGAAAAAGCAAAGGGCAGAAGAAAACCTTGTGTAAATCCGAAGCCGAGGACCAAGAAGAGTAAAAAATAAGCGCGTCTTGAGCCGAGGGAGAAGCTATGTTCTCAGGGTGGTTGCGAATAGATTGAGGTGATTATGCTTTATTCTTTCCCATTTCTTTTCCTTATTCTTTGTTTTTCCGGGTGTGATGCGTATATAAGTTTTCCATCAAACTCTTCTTTTCGGTATGTTCCTCTATTACCAACACCACCACCACCAACAAACCCCCCAATCCATTCAAGCACACTCAGAACTCATAAATATATTCCTCAACCTCACTATTGCGCTTGAAAATAGCAGGTTTAAAGTGCCTCTGATACCACTCCAAATCAAACCTCCCATCTCTCAGCTCGCTACTCTCCACATCCCCCGCCCAGCAGAAAGTCCGGCAATCTGTCACCGTCTCCCCCGTCTCCTCGAGCACAACCGCACACGCACAACTCGTATACGCAGACGTTTCGTACGCGGCGAGTCGTTGAAATTGCTCCTCGGTCTCGACTTTCCAGAGCACTCCGGGAATGGTTGGGACTTCTTCAGTATTGTTTGAGTTGGTGGTAGGAATTAGTGTGGGGTAGACGCTCCACATCTTCATGGTGAAGCCTTTGATGCTGCCTTTTTTGGTCGTGGGTGGGGATGGGAGGTTGGCTATTGTGCGAAGGACGTCGGGATCCATGAGAGAGCCGTAGAAAAACATGTAGTGTGGTGTGAAAGATGGGGGTTCGGCTTTTTCGTTGGGATTGCGGGTCGGGAGAGACATGAGGAGATTTTTTGCGGTAGATTTGGATGGGTTCTTGGATGGATTTTTTGGAGTGGTGTGTTCAGTGTCTTTAGAGGGGAGGTGGTGAGATAAACAGGTGAAAATTAAACGGTTATATATGGTTGAGCATTGGGCTGAATTGCTGCTGCCTACTTTAATGTATGCTCTGCTGATGACGGTCTTTCCGATTGGAGAGACTACTGCCAGGGACGGCAGTCTAGTAGCCTGACAGCTCTTATGTAAATTCAATATATAATTAAAGGTTAAAAAAACATAAAACAAGTAAAGTAACTTACGAAATAAACTTGATGTTACTTCCACACCACATGTCGTCTGGATGTGCACATGCATGTACTGTTTATGCAGAGGGCGACTAGCCCCAGAACGGTCTAGCGCAGATCATGCCCCTAGTACCTACCCTCGCAACCACGGTGCCAAGCCCAAGCGTAAACAAACAAACTTGCCACGACCAACACCAAAATCAACTTTCAGCAACAACACCAGATATTCGCAGATTGAAAGCGCAAATTTACAAAATGTCGTACAACCCACGCATGAGCACCGCTCGTGCTGGATCTCATCAACAGCGCGCCCCAGTGGTCAACGAGGCCGATGCGTTCATGACCTTGGTATGAAAAACCTACTCACAATCAAATCTTTTCCCACCATGCTAACATGCGCGACAGCCCGACTCGGAAATCGCAGGATGTATCAGCGACATTGGTGGCAATATTGGCATCAATTTCACCGTGGCCGACTTGCAGAAACCGAACCCGCAGATTATACAAAAAGTATTCGAATGGCTCGCCGAGTTGCTGATGAACACCACGCGCGATGTGGTTGCGCCCGCTATGAGAGCTGCGGCTGAAGATATCTGCGGTGGAGATGTGGATAGGGTATTTACGAGCGATACGCGGGATCTCGTTGGCTTTTTCGTCATCATGAGGAAACTCTTGCGCGAGGTAGTAGGTTTCGTTTCGTCTTGCTCGCTGTTATACGCATGGAGAAAAGGGAATGAAGGACAACTTTCTGACAATTGCGCAGTGTGGAATCCACGACTTCACATTTCAAGATCTGTATAAGCCGACCTATCCGCGCCTCGTAAAAATCTTCTCGTACATGATCAACTTCATTCGATTCCGCGAATCGCAGACCGCAGTCATTGATGAGCACTTCAACAAGAGCCAGCGCACGAAGCTCCGGATCGAGGAACTTTACGACGAAAAACAGGCCAAGGAGATGCAGCTGGCCGATCTAGAGCGCAACCGCATGGCAACCAAGCGACTCATGGAGGAGAAAGAGAGGCGCAACGCCGAGCTCAAAAACCAACTACTCGAGTTCAAGAGGCGACAAGAAGCCGTGCAAGAGAAACTCGAGCGCGCCAAAAACGAACAAAACCGCCTCAAAGCCCTCCTCCAAGCCAAAGCCGAAAACAAAGAAAACGTCCAGCGCGAAGTCATCAAGCTCAAACCCTACACGCAGCAAAGCCCCACGGCGCTTGAAGACACCCTCCGCGACCTCAACGACCGCCTCACAAGCGACAAATCCCAAATCGACTCTCTGGACCGCCGCGCCCGCGCCCTCCAAACCTCAACCGACTCCTTCACCGTCGTCGCCTCAGACGTCACATCCTGCACGCGGCTCCTCAGCGACGTACAAACAGACCTCGCCAAGGAAGAAGAAGAATCGACAAAAGCCTCGCGGCACCGCGACGCTCTCGCCGACCGCAGTAACAATGTGCGCGACGTCGAGCGCCAGGAGCGCCTCCTGCAGAAGCAACTCGGCAACGTCAACGCGAGAACCGACAAGCTTAGAGCGAAGGCGGATGAGGAGGCCGAGCGCGCCCGCGCCCGCATGGAGGAACTACGTGCTACGCATGCCAAGTTGGCTGAGGAGCGCGGCGAGAAAGGCAGGGACATGGAGAGGAGGAGGGTGCGGATCGAACAGACGGAGAAAAAGGTATGCTCCCCCCACCCCACCCCTTTTTTTTATTATGGGATGCAGTTGCTAACAGTGGGTGTGTTCTTTTGCGTTAGATGGCCGAACTCAAGGATAGCATCGAGAATGAGATTCACGCCGCGCACGACGAGTACATCAAGATGGAGAGCCATATCAAGCTGTACATTACCGAGATGGAGCAGAGTATCTAAAGACAAGGCAAGGCAAGGCAAGGCAGGCTGGGTCTGCCTTGGTTGATTGGTTGGTTGGTGGTAATGTTTGAGACGGACGACGGGGGAGTTAGTTTCCCCCTTCTCCCCCCCTTTTTTTGTCGTTTATGTGTAGAGGAGAGGTCAGCGTTTCATATGTGTGTTGTTGTTGGGTGGTGTTATACTTGGGTTGTTGGACAATACTGTCTTTTTGATACCTGTATCCTAGTTTTTACATGTATTCGAACTTAGAAATCTGCCGTGCTCTTCTCCTTCTTCTCCTTCTTCTTGATACCCTGCACAGGAACATGAATGTCTCCTAATCAATCCAGTTGACGTAGCTGTTCTCTGCTTTAGCACGGAGATGGAGCTTATCTCGGTGTTTTTTTGTCTTACCAGTTTCTTTCTCAAATGGATTGGTTGGTTTGGTCCCTCGTTCTGGCTATACTAGGTACCTTGCGTATTCATTTTACTTGTTCAAACCGTTTTATTCATGGAATGGGGGAGGAGGACGTCTTCGGTTAGTGAAATTTTAGTCTTGAGCACACGGATGGGAGAGGGGGGGGGGGGGGATAAAATAAAGAAAGTGAATTGATAAAGTAGTTAAGAAGCAAAAAGTTTGGAAATAAAAAAAGATATCTGTAAACGCCGCCGAATGCATAACCCTCCCCACGCGTCCTTTCCACTGACGCCCATTTTGATGGTTTTTGGTTTGGTCCTCTCTGCGTTTCTGAGAATACTGTTGCTTCCCACACTCCCTGTGCTAGCTTGTGCTATGCAGATAAGATGGGAAGGGGGAGGACTCCTTCTGATGACATGCATCCATCTACGCAGCACATTCCAGACCATGCATACACACACACATACACATATGCTTGTTAGCAGAGATGTTCCTACCATCCCCTCCCCCTGCCGCCTCTGCGCGCGCCGCCCCCACCGCGACCAGCAGGGCCTTGTGGGTATTGTTGCTGCTCCGCGCCAGGGAAACCCGCGCCGCCCATCATCTGGGCGAAGGTGTTGAAGTCCATGCTGCCCGGGTCCATGCCTTGGCTCATCATCTGCTGCACCATCTGCTGCATCATGTCTTCGTTCATGCCGGGCATTCCAGGCATACCTGCTCCGGCACCAGCGCCGCCGCCTGAAGGTCCGGTAGGGGCATTAGGAGGAACGCCGTTACCACCAGCACCCGAAGGTCCCGTTGGGGGGTTTCCTCCTGCCCCGCCGGCGTTACCGCCGCCCCCTCCTCCACCGCCCATCATCCGCGGATCGAAGAAGCTCTGCAGTTGCGCTGTTTCGGCTTTTTGTTGCGTGAGCGTGTTGGCCATGGCGGACTGGCGCTGGCGGTACATTTCCCAGGTGAACTCGTCGAAGCCGTAGTTGAAGTAGTCAGATTGGTCCGCTCCGGGAAGGCGCCAGGGCTTTGTGTGCTCGGCGAGGTCGGCGTCCATATCGACGGCGAGGATGGGCTTGTCAAGGGGCGGGTAGATGGGGTTTGCGTCAACATTTATGGTGGACGATTTTATGGCGGGGAAGGCGGTGCCGGGTTGGCCTTGGTGTGAGGGCGCGGTGGGTTTGATGCCCGTGCTTGCTCCTATTCCTGGGGTGGCGCTCGAGGCGGGTATTGGAGTGGTTCCTGGTTGATGTTGTTGCGATTGCGGTGGGGCTTCGATTTTTATGGCTTTGGATTCGGAGGGGGTGCTGTGTTGTTGCTGGGAGATGTTTGGTTTGGGGGCATCAGGTCGATCTATGATGATTTCTAGGTCATCCTGGGGAGAATTGTTAGTATTTCTTTCTCATGTCGGCGGTCGATGGAATTGAGCCAAGGGCATACCGAATCGTCGCTCTCATCCGTCTCCTCGCCCGACTCGAGGCCTTCGTCCATGGGCTCGTCGCCCTCGCTCGCGTCGCCATCCTGGATTGGTTCAGTTTTGGGCTGGGTAGGTGCTCCTGGTGCAGGTGTTGTGGTTTCCGAAGGCCCGTAAAGATCATCATCTTCCTCGTCCATGGCGGCGGTGTCGAATTGGTGTTGTTCTGGTTGGTCTGGGTGTTGGTGCAGCCAAAAGCGCGGGGGTTGGCCCTTTTTGAAGTCCCAGGGGATCAGATGGTAGCCGGCGAGCTCGAGCTGGGACTTGATGAAGCGAGCACGCGAGATGACGTTGCGATGCTTGTCGCGTGGGACGTCGTGGGCGGCGAACTTGAAGACGTAGACGAGCTTGCCGCGTTTGAGGCCAAAGCGCACAGTGGGTTGAGGTCTGCGGAGTGGGAATCACAAAGGGAAAAGGTTAGCCGAGGCAACGATTACTCCATCCACCTTGTTTGATGCTGCCGTCCCCTGTGGGTGAGGGTGTTTTGCTGTTTGGGCCAGCAGTGAGGTGAATGCGACGCGGTACAAAGGCATCAACAGCATCAGGTAGCTAGCTAGATGCGATGCGAGATGCGATGCGGCGCGGTGCACGGACCTCTCCTGGTCTTGGCAAACCAGGAACAGACCCAACCAACTGCAGCTGACGCCGACAACCGACCAGGCGGTGACATGAAAACATCGCGGCACTCAATCCGAACCTCCCCCAAGGAAAAGAGTCGTAAGGCCACTTACCCGTCCACCCTCTCCAGCCGACACAGCGGCAGATCCACCGCCTCATTCCTCGCCAGCTTCTCCTTGACCACCTCCACTTCCCATTCGCGACGCGCCGTCACCTCGCTGGAGCCGTAGTTGAAGCTACTGCTGCTATCGGCCCCATAGCCACCACTCATTTCCGCTGCAGCGCCCCGGTCCACTTCTGCCAGAGCAGAACGAACATACAATTCTACCGCGTAGAATCGAGACAAATACGCACAAGCAGGAACAGCTTGGGTTGATTGGGGCGTTAGGCAAAAAACGTTAATCGGGTTACCGCGTGGAATACTTGGAATATTGATAGATCAAGGTAAAGGACAATGGCGGGCTTGGGACGGTCCAACTCGTTGAGCATCAACACCAGCGGCACCAGTCTTTTGTAAGTCGCATTTCCCATTTATACATGTCTGGAGGGATGCGTGGACATGTACACACCCTCCTGCATTGGCACCTCCCCAACGTTGCATCTCATCTCCCTCGCTCGCTCGAAATATCCAAAAACTGCGCCATCTGTCTCTTCCATGGGGCCGACTCTTACTACCATCTGCCCATTTCGCAGCCTTACCCTGACATATCCTGCCATAATCGCTAGGCAATGCCGATGCTAACGTACCTGCAGCGGAAATAATGCCAGTCAGGGCCAGCAGAGTGGGAGCCTTTTTGGCTCGACGTCACAGCCACCCCCATCACAGTCGCTTTTTGGGGCTCAGAACACCACCTCCCAACCCCAGTCGACGGGTCTATTTTCCAACCTGAATAAGCCCGCCGCCACGCCTGCTCCGGCTGCGGGAGGAGGGCTCTTCGGGTCCTCCGCCGCTCAGACCCAGTCGCAGCCCCAGCAGAGCACGAGTCTGTTTGGTGGTGCTTTGGGAGCAGGCGCAAATACTCAGGCACAGAGCCAACCTTCCCAATCGGGTGGACTATTCGGTGGTAGTCAGGCTCAGAAGCCGTCGCTTTTGTAAGTAAGGGAACACACTACGTGCCGTCCCACAGAAACTAACCACATTGATCGCTTGTGTAGCGGCGGCGCCACCTCAGGAACGCAACAACAAAACAACACCTCGTTATTTGGAAACACGACCACGCAGCAGAATCAGACATCCGCCCCTTCTCTCTTCGGCTCGAACCAGCAAAATCAGCCCCAGCAGCAGCAACAGAGCAACACCATGTTTCCCAATCTTCAATCTCAAAACAAGCCCCTCGGAGGCCTAGGCGCACCCGGACTCTCCATGTCCACGGCCCAAGCCGTCCAGATCCAGGCTGCTGATTCCATCAAGGGGACCACCCGGTTTAATGACCTCAGCCCAGAATTTCAGCAGCAGATTATCCAGATTGAGGAGCAAATCCAGAGGCGTATCAACCACGCTCACTCCACGCGCGGCACGTTACCTCAGCACATCGAGCAAGTGGCCTCGATCGCTCCTGACGTCGAACTCGTCGAAAAGCTCCTCTCCACCGTCGAGCTAGGTCTTGATAATGATTCTGCCAATATCGCCTACATTAAAAAGCAAGTCAAGAAAGATGCTGATGACGCAACTCTCAGTTTCCGAGCCATCGAGAACCAAGCGCTACCGCCACAGTTCCGCTACGGAAACGCATCCAATTTGACCACCTCGACAGCCAAACCCACATCAGGCACTTCGCTTGATGACGACGATCCCACTAAGCCCGTGGACCTCCTCGACTACTTCGATCGTCGCGCTGAGAACCTCGCATCTACTCTCGACCTCTACCAACGCCAGATCCGCGAGATCGAGACTCACCTACGGACCATGGAAGCGGGCACCCTGGAAAAGGCGCAGCAGTTGACCGGGAGCAGGAGTAGCTCACACGACCAGCGCAAACAGCTGGTGGATGCTCTCAAGGGCATTGAAGGAGCTATCCTGCAATCTGCGAGCAAGGTTGGTCAGGTGCGGGATATTGTGAATCGGCATATTATGGGAGATGTCGGGATTGGATTGTTGTAGTTGTCACTACTACTATTATTCCTAAAAAGTGTGAGGGCTACGAATAATTGGGTGGAGGTGTATATATGTGTAAGATATCGAAGCCACCTGTTTCACGGGGGTTGGTTGTTTGTGAAGATGTCGCTGGGATTGGCGGGCGGAAGACATAAAAATGAAAAGAAATCGATACCCCCTTTTATTCAAAAATACATCCCCGATCTTTTAATTTTGATCAAAGAACAAGAACGATGTTTCGTATCTATTGATATATACGTCGGGGGCGTTTTTGCGTTTTGCGTTTCCCCCCCCCCCCGTCTCGTGTTTCGTATTTTGACAAAGCACTAACTAACTAACTACCTAGTCAGTCTATACTTATCCGGTTGCGCTATATATATATATATATGTGTGTGCGTGTGTGTATATGTCTACTTACCTAGCTAGGTATGTACATAGGTAAGTAACTAAACACGGTAATGCATACGAGGTTTTCCACGCTTACGGGCGTTTTACGTCTACGTACGTACGTCCCGGTATTCCGCGCGGAAAACATGTAACATGTGATTATCCGTGGTAGATAGTTTTTTTGTTAGTTTAGTTTCGTTAGGGATTGTAGATATTGATGCGGATATGTGGATCGGTGTGTACCTAGGTAGTTAGTTGTACGTGCCTCCCCCCCCTGCTGAGGATGTTGGCTTTTGTGATTTTTTTTTTGTTTTTTTATATGAGTGTTGAGGTGTACTGGTAGTAATTTTAATTACTATCTATGTAGGTATGGCGATGAGGTTTTGAGGTTTTGGTGTGGGTATCAATGTGGAATGTTGTATTCTTTATTGGCTACATAATGTTTGGTGGGTAGTTTTGGACCTTGGTGTTGGGGGATGTACCTACATATAGTGTGCTGGAGTGGATTGGATTGGAAACACGTTGCGGATATCTAGGTGGAAGTTACGCTTTTTTAAAAAAAAAAGAAGATGGGATAACGTTACCTAATATACTAGATTACTTTAAAATGCTATATTCTTATTGCCATGTACGTACTTGTGGCATTTCACAAAGGGCACATGAAGTCAACAATTCTGCTAATCACGTGACCGATTTTAGTACTGACCCCTCCCCAAAATGACGTCATGTGACAGACAGAATTGTTGACTTTGCCCTTTGTAGAATATATAACATATAGTGTAAAGATATGTTGTAAAAGGGATAGCTCCTCTATCTAGAGTAGTAGAAAAACACCTGCCGGGCTTAGGGGCAACTTTCACTATCCTATGAGAGGGGGGTGCTTTTGGGATATCACGACGAACTCTTTTCGGTAGGGAAGGTGAGGGGTGGTTGCCTTGCGGGAACGAGATGGAAGCAGGTGTGCCTGCCCAAATTGTCAGCCCAGGCTGAGATATTACCGGCTCACCATAGGTACTTCTTACCCAACTACAACAATCACTCAATCCTAACGATGTTTTGTCAACATTGTCTAACATCATTCCATCTAGCTTACGGAAGCTTGACTGAAATTACATTAAATGAATTCTTATACGCCTGGGCCCCAGCCAAAAAATCGGAAGTCCCACACCACGATTCTTACAACGATTTACTCCAGGCTGTTCTGGAAGGATGCTGGATATGTCGTAATTTCTGGCGGCGACTGCTGGACTCAGCCGACTATCAAATGGGAAAGCCGAAGATATACAGGAAATTGCCTGACGATGCGGATGCCATTGCCTCGGAATCTCGCATCTTGGAGAATTGGGGCTTCGCTCGTTCGCCGACCAGGATGAACTTGGAATGGTATCATGACGACGACTCTGCCAAACCCTCATACTGTATGAAGCTGGGTTTCACTGACCCCTGGGACCCGGATTATTTCAACGTGAGTTACGAATTACGTCCACTGCCGGAAGGACACGAGATCTCAGGGAACAATGTACTCGATCCGTGTAACACTACGTTGTGGAACCACTGGCTGCACACGTGTTTGTCATCTCACAAAGAGTGCCGTGCCTTGAGCAACACCGCGAAGTCTTTCACACCTACAAGGCTGGTCGAGATATCTAGCCAAGACAACGGAACCTCTTTTCAGTGGAAGATCGTCAGCCTCAGCGGTGTCCCTTATCTAACGCTAAGTCACTGCTGGGGATCTTCAAGCCATACCAGCCTAACAACGGATAACTATGCTCGTTTTTCGTCGCAGCTCTGCGAGTCGTCCTTGCTCCCTAAGACCTTTCAACACGCCTTCTTCATCACTTTCTCTCTCGGTCACCGCTTCCTCTGGATCGACTCCTTGTGCATCATTCAGGACAATGAGAAGGATTGGCAAAACGAAGCCTCCATGATGGGCACGGTATATGCAAATTCGCGCTGTAACATCGCTGCCGCGTGGGCTTCCAACGGTGATGATGGGTGCTTTGTTGCAAAGGACCAAGATAGATTGCCCGTGATATCTTTGGGGGGTAGTAGTGGCCCTGAACAACAGCAGCACAAAGTGTACAGCATCACCCCGGGAACTCCGCTATCCGCTTATGAAGACGAGGTCACGCACGCTCCACTGTATACCCGCGGCTGGGTGGTTCAAGAACGCTATCTTTCCCGACGACAATTAATCTTCACCCGAGGTCAGGTATACTGGGAATGCGCATCCATTACCACTTGCGAGCATCTTCCAAAATCCCACAACAACCCTTCCGAACCAATCTATTCTGCCTTCGAGCTCCCACGCAAGCCGTCTCTACTAGAACCCTCTTCACTCGTATGGACGAAATACGAGCACCGCAAGGCATGGGTTTCTCTCGTAGAGTACTTCTCGCGCTGCCAGTTCTCCAGACCCTCCGACCGCCTGATCGCCCTCGCCGGTCTATCGCAATCCACGCAGCACGCCCTCAACGACACCTACCTCGCCGGCCTGTGGAAACAAAACCTCCGATACCAACTCACCTGGGCGGTCAACACAATCGACACACTCTTACCCCACACGCGGCGCAGGATCCCCTCCTACCTAGGCCCCACATGGTCGTGGGTCAGCCTTAACGCGCCCATCCTCGTGGACGTGATGTATTATTTAGACGAGGATCCCAATCCCCATGATTACATCGAAATCCTGCGCGTCGCCGCGCCATCGAAGCATCCGTCTGGCTTATACGACTTCGAGGAACCATGTACGCTTGTCCTACGCGGTCTTGCGCTGTGGGTTCGTATCGTTGGGCGTAATAGCAGGCCCGACAATACATGGGAGAAGGCTGACATATACACCTCTGAACCTACCAACGGCGATTATAGCACTCCTTCACAACGACTCCGCTTCTTCTCCGCTTATTGGGACGAGGCGATTTCGTCTCACGACGACAACGACGATAACGACGATGCAGCTCGGCTCCCGGAGCCGCATTTACTTATGGTCACGACGATGAGCGTAAATTTGGGGGGCGCCCGAGGCTTGATCCTGAAGAGAAAAACGCAAGGGGATGATATAGCTGTCGACCAGGATGACCAGGAGCATTTTGTGCGAGCGGGCGTGTTTAAGACGGATCCTGAGGATTTCTATGAAGTGGTATCTGCGCTGGTGGGACGGAGTGGGGACGATGATGAGAAGAAAGCGTTTACGGGATATGGGTCTATATTGGAGGATACTGGATCGAAAGGATTAGTTAGGACGGTTACTGTTGTTTAGCTAGGAGTTTCTTCAGCCCTGACTGATCATTAGACACAGCGGGTTTTTCGTTACGGAGGGACTGACCTTATCAGTTTCACGGTCTCTGTCTTGGCATTTTTGGCCTCGCACGCAGCTGGTGGCGGAGCTCTTGGTGCTTGAAGGTGAATATACCTGGTCACGTGACTGATCACGACCCACATATACATCACCTTCCGTAGTACTGCTCCATCACTCAATCAATCACTTTTTCCTCCATACAGTATTTCCCTCATACGTGACCTCCAACACTTGGCCGCAATGCCAAGCATCGGAGATATCAATCTTGTCCAGTCTGTCAGTCTCTCGCCTCCCACGCGCAGTATCGCCATGCTTTCACAAGGGCTTCGCTAATACGGCTTGGCAGCCCTATTGTTTTCGTTTCCACATGTCTTACACAATAGTTAGACACAAGGCTGCAAGGGCATGGAACTGCTATTCTACTCCATAGGTCTACATGCTTCCATCTCGACCGAAAACGCCAGGGGAAATCCTGCATTCATGACGCATATGTATGTCTCTTTCCAAGCCTTGTCATGGCCGTGAATTTCAAGCCACTGCCTGGTTGAGAACTGCACCAACTGGTGCATTTTGAAGTCTTCATTCTCACTAACAGTCACCAACGAGTAATCAGTCAGTACACGGACGTCGTCGTAAAACTCATCCGTTGCGCCTATTTCTCTCTTGTAGTTGTTCCGCACAAGGTATTCCGGAATGCTCTAGTGATCGAAGAAAGACATGAGGAACAGGAGGCGAGCTGCTTGAGGATGTCGCTCTCGAATTCGCATGAATGATACATGCCAAGTGGCGATAATAGAATTAGATGCTGCGCCGTCTCTACGAGGGTCTCCAAGATCTTTGGTGAGCAAACGTGCTCTCTGTCTGTCGTTGTTGTGGAGTAGCTGCAGATAAAGGGAAACGGTAAGCCGTGGGGTTTGGTTGATATATGCAGCAGCTTGGGTGATGGCGAGAGGGATGTGATCGAGCACACGGACAAGATCTACTTGGTGATTTTCACCGTGTCCTTGACCGATTTTTCTGCGAAGAAGCATCAGAGCGTGCGTCTCGGTCATTGGATCAACAGTGATGATATCGTCCAGGCTCCCTGTCAGTCGGTACGCGGTTTCCTGGCTTCGAGATGTGATGACGATGGCTCCATGGGAGGACTGTGGGAGGAAATCACCCCAAGTGCGTGTTGTTCCGCCGCCCACGCTCGTGTCCTCGCTACCGATGCCTAGCCTAATATTGAAGACATACGAATCATCCGCGCCGTCGACAATCAAGAGCCAGCGGCCATTCGCTTTGTTGCTGAGCCATCTGTACACGAGCTCTGGAATGTTAGAGTCCTGCCTATCGTGACTCGGAAGTTTTGTTGCGTCTGCAATACGTTAAAATCCTTCATTGAGCATTGCACTGTCGCCCGCCTGTACCCAAAACACCCACAAATTCGGGTCCCGATCTCGTGCGACATACGAGTACTCGATTGCTAGCTGGGATTTGCTGATTGCTCGTGACAAAAGAGGGAGGTTTTTTATTGTATAAACATTGGCATGGATCCTACTACAGGGCATCAACCGCAGGAAAATTGTAAGAAGGCTTTGAGAAGCTGTTGGAAACAAAATCGAAAGCTATCCGTACTTTGGATCGATTTAGCAGAGGTTAATAATCCCCTCTCAACTCCTCTTCCTTCTTGCTTACTCGTCATTTATTTGAATTTGGCTTTATGCGGACGTACATGCCCGGTTTCCACCACATGACATGCATACGGCTTTGTTCCTCCAGATCAAAGTCCTTGTCGACTAAATCTAAATCGAACTGCCAAAGCATCTTTGCAAGGATAAGATTCATTTCGACATATGCGAAGCTATGAAAAATTGGCATGTCAATACAACAACAGAAACGTCTAGAGCACTTACTTGCGTCCAAGGCACCCTCGTGGCCCCAATGAGAATGGCTGACTGGCCTCCTTTGCATCAGTGCAATCTGGGTTAAGCCACCGCTCTGGCTTGAAGCTATAAGGGTCGTGGAAGTACTTTGCGTCATGATGAACAGTCCAGGCACTGGTGTAAATTTCCGTCTACAATTCTATCAGTACCAGCTCGATTCAATGCAAATGACAAGCTTACTCCTTGTGGTATCCAGTGATTATCAACATGCATTCCAGGAGATTTGCGTGGAAATCCAAGCGCACCTGAAGGGAAAATACGAAGCCCTTCTTCTATGACGGCCTGGAGATATGGGAGACGCTGCGCAGCTGCAGCAGTAATGTCCGAGTATGCAGTAAAGGCACCTTGTATTTCTTGACGTAGCTTCTCGTAAATCTTTGGAGACTTTAGAAGATAGTACGTAATACCCACAAGCTCTGTGGCAACGGTTTCTCCTCCGGCGATTCTGAATTGTATCTTAGCCGGTATATCGAAACTTGTGCGGGTATACTTACACAAGTGTAGATGCATGGCCAACCATTTCTTCCCGGCTCATCTCACCAGAATGCACTTTCTGAATCACATTGGTGAAGAAGTCCTTCCGATCCGATTTGCTCTCGAGGCGCCTTTTTGTTAGTTCAATTTACCAAAATCTATGTGGTTACTCACTGCTGCACTTTTGCTCGCGTATAGCCCGAGTGCTTATCTCGAACGGAGACAGTCAACCTTGGCAAGATCAATTTTCCCAACGTCACCATGAATGGATAGCGGCGCATGTTGTCCAGTACTGTTGCAGCAAAAACATGTCTGATAACCAGCTCCGACCAAAAATGTGGCTCCCCTTCATTTGTCAGATCAGCCATCTCGCATTTGTCTTTGGAACGCAGCATACCTGATTCCACCGCCCCAAAAGATTCTCCGAAAGCCATCTCGCCTAAAATATCAAACGCGACCATTTCATACCACTTGACCATATCTATTCCGTTCCTGCCTTTATTTCCGATTTCCTTGATAAACTTATCAATGCAATCGCTGATGATGGGTTCCTGTTCAGCTAGCGCGCGAGTCGAGAAAGAGTTGGCTAAAGTTCTCTTCATGCGTACATGTTTTTGTGGGTCTCGCTCACTGCCAATGCAGCCCTCCTTATGTGCTGAGCCGTACATGTCGTAAAATTCACTTTTGGTTGGGATTTGAGCACCGGCAGACTGATGCCCATAGATGGCTTTCCAAGATGAGAGGGACGCGAACGATAATTCGTTTGGGGATACTCGAATGACCGGCCCTAACACAGTCAACACTTTGAGTCGCGTGAGTTGTTGAAAGAGCGTACCATAGCGGTGATGCTGCGCTTGAATTTTGCGGTGAATTTGACCATTTGTCGAATGTATAACCCGCCATAATAGAGATGATCTAGCCAAGATGGGACCTGGAAAATTCCGAAGAGGATGGAAGTACAGGTTGAAGATGACGCGGTACAGAATGTAAGTAGCCAACTAGCCAGCATATCAGCCTCTTTTCATGTCTTATATCGAATCTTGCACACTGACTAATACAGAAGATGTAATGACAGTAGATTGCAGTGGAGCTTGTCCACTCAGTAAAAACAGAACCATCATGGATATATTGAAGGGGTTTCTGTTGACCACAGCCCTTGAAGTTGGGGAGGAGGGGGAGGCGGGGGGGGATATTTAAGACTCAAATCCGCAGATTCGGAGATTACCTATTAGAGATTCGCTTCATGTGCTCTTTCGGGATCATTAAGTGTCTTTGAATCTTAGATAGGAAGTCGTTTTTGCACGGACGTCATGGATGCGCTATGCCCCGTCTGTTGTGTGTCGGGGTGACGCCTCTTGATCATTTTCCAGTAGTTACAACTCTTATGATTGATATATTATACGTTACGAAACTGTGTTGGGTATATTTTCTTCTCGTTCACATTGTTAAAATACAAAAACTAAGCACCGATGTCATCACTGCGTACTCCACCGAGGCCTCCACTCCCCTATGTTTGTACCCCTTGAGGCTTTCGCACACTGTTTACCTCAATATTCACTGACTTTGAAATGTGGCCGTTCTGTTGCGCTACGTTGTCAATGTTTTGCAGCGGTAACTCGTCATCATCCTGCCATAACGAATTGTTGGTGAATGAAAATAGGGCTTTCTGCTTGGATTTCTTTGAGTCTTTCGATTCGCCGGATCTGATGTAACCATCATACCTGGCTGGAGTATGACTTGAAGAGGTTTCGGTGGAGTCTCGCATAAATATGGGTTTGAGGACCGGGAGATTAGCGCTAACGATAGCAACATGAACCTCTATGGTTGACCAAATGCCGCCTATGGCATTGTTCCCTTTGTATAATTAGCATCCGTGCATTGATGATGCATATGATCCCAGGGGATCACGTACAGCTAGGGTCTTCTTGACTGGCTTGACCGACGACCGTTGTCCGTATAATGCTAATGATACACACACTGAGAGCATAGATTATCAGCTTCGAATTCATATGAGATTAAATTGCACTTACCATCCACCCAGAAGAAACGTAGCTAGAACGCCGATTCGGGTTTTCGTCGAGACTTGTAATTGAGTCAATGGTTGTATAGGTAGACACAGAATGGCAACATCAGTGACGATATTGAGAACCCTAGGATTGTGTCGGTTACGATTCAAGAATGACAGTAAATGATCATCGATGCTTACCCAGTCGCCATTGAGAGAGCACTCAAATTGAGGCATCTGTTCGGTGCACCAGTCCATAAACTAGACAGAGGTATGCATTGGAGACCAAATGCTACAGATGCAGCGATCGCACTGCCCAATACAACGAAAGCGATGAGTAGGCTGATATGTTTGATGGCCTTGGATGGGAATAATCGATGGTAAAGATAGAGTATCGAAAATTTCGAGGGAGGTAAGCATAGCGGATAGGTGGCCATGCAAGCCACGGATGACTGTATAAGAGCTTTGATACTTTTGATTCGAATGATATGAAGACCTAGTCCGGCATGAGTGGACCAGTAGTTGAAGCCGTCGAACACGGTCACTGGAAACTAAAGCAAGATATCAGCCTTTGATCCGGATGAGTCTTCCTTCCGGCAACATACCAACGCTCCTATGATCCAGTAGTCGTCCGCCAATAATTTTTGTCCCATGCGATAGCGAGCGATGAGTCTCAAGACCACGGATACGTACGCGATAAAGAGTGAAACGCTGACTGCTGCATACAAGTTAGGCTGCCGCGTCTGATGCTGAACTGACAGCTGGTGGGCAAGGAAAGCAGGATCGGGGCCAGACATCGTTTGGGCTGGTGGCAATGAAACTATGTTCGAGCGTGCGTGTAACTTGAAGTTGAAATAGCTATATGTGAGAGTAAACGGGAGAACAAAGCATTCAGATTGATCTATCTTAGTAAAGGAAAAAAGGAGACTGCGCTATATACCCCGGAACCCATGGTTCTACTTACAGTATCGCTCTTACATCTATTTTGGCGCTGTCGGAAAACAACAGCTACCTCAAACGTATCCTAGGGCATGGACTGCATGTCGGCAATTGTCGTTTTGGGCGATTTTTATGCAAATAATAGAAGCAGGCAATACGTAATAACCAATGGTCACCACACTGAACGCCTCAGGATGAGCCAGTTCGGAGACTGAAGGCTGCAGTGACATGGGATGCCCGGAGATGCGACGTATCACAACAAGTATCCCTTGGTTCGTCGGGAATCATACTGTGTACGCCCCACATACAGTCAGCTTGCGGGGCGGGAGGGACGGGGGAAGGGGGACCGGGGCGGGAAAGGTGTAAGGTGTAAGGCATGATAGGAAAGTGGGAAACTTAGAGAGTCTCGGCCTCACTAGTGGACGCAGTGATATACCGTAGGATCTTGATAATAAGGGCTGAACCGTCGTTCTTGGCAGAAGAGAATAGCCTTACACAGTATACAATTCGATGAATCTACTTACTAGAGCTTAGCTTCTGTCAGCTAGTACCCAAATAACTAATTGTATAAGGTTATTCTCTTCTGCCAAGAACGACGGTGTAGCCCTTATTATCAAGATTCCACGGTATATGAGGATAACAACTGGTGTTTCTTTCAGGCACTGCGGCTGCTAGATAATACTACATGAAGATAAAGGCACTGGTAGTGCTCAGTAGGTGCTGGCACCGCTACGGAAAGATGAGGGATGATATGATGCGGGATGCGCCAAGGTGGCATGGTTCGCCAGGGTGGCATGGTTCGCCCAGGTGGCAGGGTCGCACGGTATTGGTATGATAGGTTGGCTAATATCACCGACAGGCTACAGTCGTACTCCGTCCCCATTCTGCTGACTGCGAATGTACATTATCTTTGACGAATACCACAGTACGATGCACGTTGAAATTCACTAGCACAGTCCACTGCTGTCAGCCTCATTTCAAAAAATGTTTGCAAAACTGCGTACAAAACACAACTCTTTGTTTATGGAACATAGAAGTTCAAATATCTGGTTCGCTGCTTGCAAGTCCTGCCGAAGCAAGAAAGTGAGTCTTTCTTTCATGGTCAATTTCCATTCGCAAATACTAGTTCTCATCACTGCTACAGCTCAAATGTACCGGAGAACCGAGTGGCTGCCGGCGATGTATTTTAGCCCAAGATCAATGCGACTACACGAAATCGACACCTAGGAAGCAAGGGAAAAGCACGATTTCGAAGTGTCCACCCCCGAGGGCGAGTGTTCGTCGAATACCAAATTCTCCACCACTATCCATCGATGCCACCGAGACAGACAGCACACCAAATACAAGTAACCAGATGGATACAGAAAAAGTCTCAGGCCAAATTACCAATGCTATATCGGAGGTCGACGTGGAAGAAATTGCTTGTCACAACGGAACATCAGCTGTCACAAGAACGTCAACTTTGGAGCCTTGGGATATGGATGTCTTAAGCAGCCTTTCGGATGATTTTGGGTTTGGCAACAGCTATTCCGATACTGCTCTCGAATCAGAAAATGATCTAAACGAAACGTGCGCGGGAAATAATGTGCTCCCGGATTCCTTCAATCCCCCACAGTATCAATCCCTTCCAGATCTGCGCAGCGAATCTGCAAGTACGCCTAGTTCACAACCAACGCATACGCAATCTACACCGTCTTGGGGGTCTACATCTCCATCAATGCTGTCGACGCCTATCCTCGATAAATTACACCACCTAACAGAACCCAATCCTTGCAATTGTACATCCACTGCTCTCTCGTTACTCGAAGCACTAGTCCTTGATGACTACGAAAATGGAACAGCATCTATCAGCCAGATGCTGCATTCCAGAAAGATGGCCCTGCAGACTTGCAGCAATCTTCTCGATTGCCTTTCCTGCACTAGGTCTTCTCAGTTCCTCATGTTGATGATTCAGATATGCGAGAAGGCGACACAGTCCTACAACAAGAATTTGGTAGACCAAGGTGCTAAAAATTCAGCAATGTGCAAGTTGACCCTTGATGGATATGACGCATCGTTTGAGGAAAAATCAATTATTTATCATAGCCTCATAGCATTTCAGTTGGAAAATTGGAAAGGCTTGTTGGGTCGATTATTACATCAATGTAAGGTTCTGAGCCTCTCAGGACATGGAATCTCGATACAAAAACTGGAAAAGGGTGCAAGCATGCAAATTCTTAGCCTCCGAAGCTCCAATGGGTATAATTGACAATTTCCCAACTGAGACACAGATTATAAACTCGTAATAGCGGCTATTCCTGCTTTGGGAAGGTCATATGTGTGGCACAATAACAGACCCCACTTGCTGACATGTACATACATAAGAACAATTCCATTCCACCTCTACCGCTGATATACTCGATTCTCAACAAGAAAAATGGTTGAACTAAACATCGACACCACTGGAAAGCAGATTGTGGAGGAGTATGGATCTCATGCTGATGGAAAAACGTGTATGTATCAACACCGATGAAGATTCTTTTTTTAATGACTAAACATAACAACGCAGTCATCATTACGGGCCCAAGCGCTGGTGGTCTAGGGGCCGAGTTGCTTGTCACCCTCGCGGCAGCTAAGCCGGCGCATTATGTTCTCGCTGGCCGAACCGAGTCCAAGATCGCCCCCGTCATGGACAAAATTCGGGCCATCAACCCCGATATCAAGCTGACTTTTGTACAACTGGACCTTTTGGACAATTCCTCGATTCGAAAGGCTGCTGCTGAAATCGATGCGGCTGTGGACAAAATCGACGTGCTTATTAATAATGCTGGAGTGGCGGCCAAGAAGGAGTTCGTGCTCAGCAAAGATGGCGTTGAAGCACATTTTGCGGCAAACTACCTTGGCCACTTTTTATTAACGAACCTGCTGGCCGAAAAGATTATCAAATCGGATGGTGTTGTCGTCAACGTGAGCAGTACGGCTTACACCCTTGCAGAGGCCAACACCGATGACCCCAATTTCAATGTATGAAACAACAACGCAATCAATCCTTGTTTTATCTACCTACTAAAATCCCCACAGGAAGGAAAAGACTACCACCCGTGGGTGGCATATGGACGCTCCAAAACAGCAAACATCCTGTTCACTTATGCGCTTGCAGAGAAATACGGTGGGAAACTGGTGTCACTGGTGGCTGATCCTGGAAGTGAGTGCTTGTAAGAATTTAAACATGTTGCATACACTAATAAGTACGAAAGTGGCCCACGATAGTCAACTTCTAGTCAACAGTGCTATTGACGACGCTTTCCTTGCCGACGGTATCAAGTTGGCTCAAGAACGAATGCCGCCAGGTCACCCACCACCAATGCCCACACTTGTCTCTATGCAACAAGGCGTCGCAACCGGGCTTCGAGCCAGTCTTGACCCTGAGTTGAAGGCAAGCGCCCCGGCGTTTCTCAAAGAGTGTAACATCGCTACGACTCTTCCGTATGCAAGCGACAAGGCAGAAGCTTTGAAGCTGTGGAGTCTTAGTGAGAAGCTCGTTGGGGAGACTTTCGGTTCCAAGTAATTCAGGACATACTTTGGACCCGCACTCAGCGTTTGCCGGGGGGAAGGGCACTGCAGTTTTGGTAAATCATTGACAGGGCCCGTGGAATGCTTGTTTCATTGGCAGTCTTGCAGAGATCATTTTGTAGTCTTGTCATATAATGAAGTTTCCTGCAGAGAAGCGATCCAAATGCTGTGTTACATTTTTATTCGCATCCTATTCGTGTCAAATGCATCATGTGTGAGATCCAGATGAGTCAGCTGTGTACTGATAGATACCAAACTAGGTAAAAGCCGACCACTAGGGCATGGCTATTGTTATATTATGAACGATATCGCGGAAACATTTCAAATACATCTAAGTCTTCCCACGAGCAACATTATCAATCTGAATCAGCAAACTACGTGTGGTTGGAGAACATATGGTTGAAAAATATGTTTCAAGAGAGTAATACAGGACCAGCTATTTTAACCGTTGCAGCATGTGTATGTACTCTCCAGAATATCCTCTGCCACTGCTAATATAGCCAGCTTGCCGGCTATGTGGTCTGGAAGATCCTATACAACGTTTGCTTTCACCCACTCGCGAAGTTTCCTGGACCCTGGTATGCCACTATAAGCAATGTTCGTATCACTCATCATGTATCATATCTGCCCTACTCACTATCAATACCAGTTTTGGTACTCTATGCGCTTTCTCGGTGGTCGCCAGCCCAAGCATATATTGTCTATGCACCGAAAATACGGTTCGTGTTCGCCATTGAAAAAAAGCTTTTTTTAACATACCAAAATAGGGCCAGTGGTTCGAATTGCCCCAAACGAATTGTCTTTCAACACTGCACAGGCATGGAAAGATATATACAACTATAGTTCCGGGAATCCTCCCTTCGTCAAGTCAAAATTCTATGAAGGAGGCACATTCGCCGACCAATGTGGCTCTATCGTATCAGAGAGAGATCCAGAAGAGCATGGACGAATGCGTAAACTCTTGTCGCACGCATTCTCACAACGCAGCCTTGTCGAACAAGAGCCCCTGATCTTAGGCGTGATCAACAAATTCATCCGACAACTAAGCATATATGCAGAGAGAAGAGAAGTGATTGAACTCAATAAATGGTTCAACATGGTTACATTTGACATTATTGGTGAGCTTGCGTTTGGAGAGTCTTTCGGAGGAGTTGAGACAGGTCAATGCTATTTCCCGTTTTACCAAAATCAATGCTGATGATACGAAAAGGGAACTTACACCCGTGGATTGCACGAATTAAGGGTGCCATGAAACAAGGTGCTCTAGCCGATACATTCAAACGCTTTCCAACAGTCGGAAGTATCGCCATGATCCTTTGGTCGAGCACCATTGAAAGGCTCACACTAGACTGCAAGCTCAACGAAGAATATGCTTTAGATCTAGTCCGAAAACGCATTTCAAGAAAGTCGGAACGGAAGGACTTTTTGACACGAATCCTAGAAGAGCGCGATGAAAGTATTTCAGACGTGCAGATCGCAGCTCACTCAGCTGACTTCGTTACCGCGGGGAGTGAAACTACAGCCACTGCACTTGCATGCATTAATTACTATCTCTCAAAAGATAAGACCATAAGGAAGAAGCTGCAGGAGGAGATACGGGGCGCTTTTAGCTCTTATGAGGAAATTAATTCGGCATCAACAGCTCCTCTAAGATACCTTAACGCGGTATGCCTTGAAGGAATGAGAATATATCCGCCGCTTCCCTTCGCTTTGCCGCGTTTGGTACCTAAAGACGGCAGCATCGTGGACGGTCACTTCATTCCACCAGGGGTGAGTACTCTAAGCTCTCGGGATTTATGACAACTGAACTAATGGTCTGAAAAGGTTACTGTGTCAACGAATCCGGTCGCAACATGCTTAGACCCTTCAAATTTCCGTGATCCGTTTACATTCAAACCCGAGAGATGGCTAGAGCACAATGGTTACGATAACCTGGATGCAAGCCAGCCATTTTCGATTGGGCCGCGTGGCTGCCTGGGTAGAAGGTGAGACACAACCTACATATCATTCGAGTATATGCTGAAAAGATCACAGCCTCGGATGGATGGAAATGAGAATAATTATGGCAAAACTACACTTTGTTTTCGACCTGGAGCTGACAGATCCAGATTTAGATTGGCAAGGAAGCTCCCGTATGCATACTTTGTGGCAAAATCCCCAACTTCAGATGCGAGTTCAACTCGCAAAGAGATCGTAAAAATCATAATGTTGCGGGCGTGGCTCTAGCCACATGATGGGGTGATTAACTGACACGGTGCGGATGTTAATCCGCGCCGTCCCACAAAATATCTATGCGTAACTATATATTTCTATAAATAGTCAATAATAGATTATAAAATTTCCAAGATTTACTTATTAATATATAAACTAGCTACTTTTACAGTTTTAAGTTTATAGCTTATGTAATAATAGAGTTATAAGATATAGGGGCTAAAACTAGCTTGAATATTAAAGAGCATCTGAAAGAACCTACCTACCCTCTTGTGGATGTCAATTTAAAAGGTGTTCTCAACACGA
Source organism: Periconia macrospinosa (assembly GCA_003073855.1). Lineage (NCBI taxonomy): Eukaryota > Fungi > Ascomycota > Dothideomycetes > Pleosporales > Periconiaceae > Periconia > Periconia macrospinosa. Next base: position 139,450 of record KZ805329.1, on the reverse strand, counting down.
TCAAACTGGCCCACTACAGCTTCAAAAGAGATGGTGTAAGAGGCTCGATCGTCATAACGTCTTCTGCCACTGCATATGCCCCGGAATGGTCGCTGCCAGTCTATAGTGGCCTCAAGTTGGCCCTTATTGGTTTAGTCCGCTCTCTTCGACACAAACTTGTACTGGAAAATATATCCATCAACGCCGTCGTGCCAGCCTGTACAGAAACGCCGTTGGTTGGACCACAGTTTCTGAAACCAATCAAAGATGCGGGCTTACCGATCAGTTCAGCGCGTCACGTGGGGGCTGCATTGGTATTTTCTACTATTGCTGAAGAGTCGCGAAGAGTGGAATTGTATGCGGAAGAGCCAATCGAGAACCTTCAAAAATCAAGATCATGGAATGGGCGGGTTATATTGACTTTGGGAGATACATATACAGAGCTGGAAGAGAAGCTTGGCGATATGCGACCCCAGTGGTTTGGCGAAAAGAATGCTGTATTGACAAGGAAGCAACAAGCCGCGACAGATTATCGCGAACTATGAGATTATGAATGGAAATGCAACCTTAATCCCCGAGTTTAAAACCACCCGGCATCTGGATCTGAAATATGTTGTCGGGATCGTACCTCTTCCTCACATCGCGCAACTTTGAAAGACTCTTTCCGCCCCCATACAGTGGGAAAGGGTCCGATCCTTCCTGGGCATCGTTGAGGTATATGAAAGAAAAGTTCAGCTCCAGGTCTGAAGCCTTTTTCTTCATTTTCTCAATGACGCTCTCCACCCAATCTGCTATTTTATCGTCGTCTTCAGCATTGGTCCATTGAGTCACAAGGTTTAATACCAAGAGATTGGCGTTGGTGGGATCGATGTCGATTGCGTCTCCACCGGACTCCCGTGCAGCTTCGAACCATTGTTTGCCAAGAAATTGAGGAGAGATGCTAACAACAGCACCAGGTACATCCCCCAGGTGCTGGACAGCCTCGCGGGTTACAGTGTCGTTGATAAGGGACACTGTCTGCGCAGAAGACTTGAAGCTCACACAATGAAAAGCGCCACTGGCTATGTCAGCATAATTCTTATGTTAAGAAAGTTTCGGGCTGCATGTTACCGGAAGTCGCCTCTACCACCAGCTGCGGCAGATTCGCCGAGAAAATCTGCGTAAGTTCGCAACTTGGCGGTGCTACCAGAGAAGTTTTCGGTGAAATTCTTGAGCGCACTCCCGTCTGGGCCGTCGAAAAACCCACTGAGAGCAGCAGTCTGGCCGCCAGTTGCTGGATTAATGAAGAGATTTGGCAACATACCAACTTTGGCGTTGTCTATCCCTCCCCCTGGCTCAGCAAATGCTTGCAGCGCTCGAAACATGACGTCGACATTGGACTGGTCGTATGAGATTGTTCCACCGTATATCTGCCCAGTAGGGTGTGTCTGGACGTCGAAACGAGTCACAATACCAAAGTTGCTCCCACCACCCTTGAGGGCCCAGAATAGATCAGGGTTTGACGTCTTGTTGGCTTGGATGATATCTCCTTTCGCAGTGACGACTTCGAAGTTGACAACGCTGTTTGCTCCCCAGCCATATTGTGGGCCGAGGAAGCTAATGCCACCACCTAAAAGAAATCCAGATACACCGACTGGCGCATATCTGGCTCCCACAATGACTCGATCGTACTTCTGAACCCAGTTGTATACTTCGAACCAAGTCAGGCCAGGCCCCAAGCTAGCGATCTCACTGTCCGAGGAGATTTCCAGTTTCCGAAGGTCTGTAAGGGCAACGAGAATGCCATTGTTGATCGACGCTGCACCTTTAACGGTCATATGTCCGTTTCCTCGTACGGCGAACTGGCTACCGTTGGAATGGAGTATGGGGAGAGCAGTGGCGATGTCATGTGCGTCAAACGGTGTGAACACGCAAAGTGGGCCCGGCTGCAAGATCACCGACTTTGACCAATAAACTGATTCATGCACCATTAGTTTTTTTTTTTCTTTTCTGAAAAAAAAAGCTTACAAATAGATACGTACTTGTAGTTTCATTTTCATATCGCTCTGAACCAGGGAACCAAACTTTAGCCGTAAACTTTTTCTCTAAAGCTTCGCAGCCCGAAATTTTATTAGTCGGGGTATCCGTCAGGGTGGAGGCAACCAAGCCTATCATAGAAACAACCCATATTGAAAGCATGGTGACGTTTTTGATTCGATGTTGGCAAATGCAAAAGCCAATGTTGGTGTGGGTGCCTGGAGTCGATGGACTAGAAAATCAATATAGTCTCGTTCCAAGAGCTTCATTTCGGGTTTTGCCTAATGAGGAAATTCATGGGGGCCACCTTATATGTAGTTAGAAGGATCTCAGCAACAGCAGTGGCTTAGCGGCGTGGAGAACGACACAAATCAAGAAAACCAAAAATGAGCTCCCAAAGCCTCTTTCGGGAGGTTAATCACCCAGATATTGCTTCTGCCATCGAACACGTTGACTCGTGGTTTCTCGAAAACTGGACATTCCCAGATCAGAAATCAAAAGCCACTTTTGTGGCGGCCGGCTTCTCACGAGTAACTTGCTTTTACTTCCCGAAAGCTCTTCCGGAGCGTATCAGGTCGGCTTGCAAGCTGCTTACAATTCTATTCTTAATCGATGGTCAGCTTTCCCGCCCCCAAATTCCATCACTTCGATCCTGAAGAAGAATACAGATCAGCTTGAGTACATGTCCCTCGAAGAAGGGAAGGCATACAATGAGAGTTTGATGGGTTTTTGCACGGGCGAATCGATCCCAGATCGAAACGTTCCAGTTCAGTGGATGATGTACGATATCTGGGAAGAAATGCGTAACATAGACCGGCAACTTGCCAACGAGGTCCTTGAGCCTGTTTTCGTCTTCATGAGGTCACAAACAGCAAAAGAGCGACTATCAGTTGACAATCTCCATGACTACCTTCAATATCGACAAAACGATGTCGGTCAGGCGTAAGCTCCTTTATATTCCTTTGATTCAGGAGCAACCACTAACAAAGACAAGGCTGTTGGCTGCGCTTATGCGATTCTCATACGCGCTTGAAATATCGCCAATTGAGCTGGCTTTTCTCTCCGAGATGGACAAAAACTGCGGCAAGCATATATCACTCGTCAACGACATTCTGAGTTATGAAAAAGAAAAACGCATTTCGGAAACAGAGAAAAGTGAAGGAGCAATCCTGTGCAACGCTGTCCAAATTCTCTCTGAGCAAGTTGCAATCTCCGTCGAAGCGGCAAAGAATGTCTTGTGGATTATGGTTCGAGAGTGCGAGCACGCGCATGTCAAGCTTTTCAGCAACATCGATTCCTCAATACCTGGCCTTTCACTCAAAGAAGATCTAAGACGCTATGTGCAGGGCTTAGAATATCAGATGAGTGGCAATGAGTACTGGAGCAAAACGACCCATCGTTACCGAGAAGCGAAGGCGCAATTGAATGGCCACCCTCCCTCTCCCTAGAATGTTTTACTTAGAATATTGCAGATCAGCAGCTCTTGGCGTCTTTTTGTCTCTTTGAGCAGTCTTTATAGTTTCATGCAATAGGTTTACTCTAGAGTTTACATGACAATATTGAAACATAGACCCTGACACAACAGGGATTTATTGAGAAACTTAAATTCTATATTGTATAGACTTGCTGCAGAGTACCCTTAATTTGGTTTCGTCAAACTACCTAGTCACATTGTCACGGTTCTGGCGTTGGCAGAGGTGCTTGGTCATCTGCCGTACCCCCTTCTTTCCGGCAGATGAGTGGGTAGTTAGTTTTCTCTATTTACCTGAATACTATCCAATTGATCCATCCCTCAATGTTTAGGTCACTCTCGTGAACCAGTCTACTACACACTGCTATGGATCACATGTCAGGCAGGACATATACCTTCCTGTACGATAGCTCTCAGCACCATAACTCATACAATACACTTTCTTTGTACAACACGTTTGTTTTATTTTATTTTTTATTTTTTCTTTTTCTGTCTTTTGGGCTATTGGCAGGGCCATAGAACACACGTGGCCCTTTGTTACAACGCCAAGCAACATTCGTAAGATACATCAGGTGTCGTAAGCACTATATGTGTCAATCTTACGGAAATTCCCCCCTTTAGTAAAATCCGACACGTTCCTAGTTACCTTATCCAGGTAATACTGTGTAGGTAAAATATATATAACTGACATAATTAGGGATGGTCGAGAGATATAGTACATCTACCCTTATTACTAGATAAGGTAGTTAGGACAGCCCCAAGACTTTTTTTTTTTTTTTTTTTTTTTTGACATCTAGTGTGGCCCCCTTGTTCATGAAAACCATAATAATGCTGTCGATGTAAGCACTCTTTCATTTTTGTTTTCCACCGCATGTAATGACCGTAACTAGTACGATTCTAATACGATACAGAGAAGCGACCACCTCAAGACCCTGTCTCTCCGGCGACATAGTGACATAGCATCAACTTTGTGATAATGGTATCCGAGTTTCAATTTCATCAGCTCGACTTCTGGCGCAGCAAATCACTCCTGTGGACCGGACTTTTTGTGCTTGTCAGCCTAGTTGTGAAATATGTTTCTCCGAAAAAGGCAGCCAAAAACAATTTAGTGCCGGTCGGCGGAGTGCCTCCAGGCATGGGAATCAAAGAGGCTCGGGGAATGTTCTACCATAATGCGCAAACCATGCTGCTTGAAGGCTACAACAAGGTTAGTTTTTTTTTAGGATGACTTGGGAACGAGCAAGATTTACTCATGATATTCAAGTTCAAAGGATCGCCTTATTACATTCCCACGCCGCTTGGTGAACGCATGATGATTCCACCAAAGTATGTCGAGGAGCTTAAAAATGAGCCGATGGAAGACGTTGACTTTGTGGGGACATTCTTTGAGGTTTGTGAGATGAAAACCTTGCAAAATATCACTAACAATGTGAAGATGTTTGAAGGAAAGTACACGACCATGGGCAGTCGGTCACAGTTGCACCCTCGTGTAACTCGGCTACAGTTGAACCAATACATGGGAAGTGTTCTGGGACCTGTTCGGGAGGAAATCACCAAAGCTTTGGAATACGAGGTTCCGCCAACAGATGGTAATTCCTCTTGGAGCATGAAGGTCTTCTGAAATAACGTGACTAACCAAATCAGACTGGAGCGAAGTTGCATTGGCGGGAAAGTTCCCCTGGATTATTGCTCGTGCCTCAAGTCGAATGTTTGGTGGTAAACCGCTAGCCGCAGATACCGAATGGCTCCACGCGATACTTGATTTCGCAGCGGACGGCTTTGTGGGTGCTCAAAAAATCAAGCAGTATCCTGAGCTGCTCCGACCCGTTGTAGCACCATTTATACCCGAGCTGAGGCGCATTTCGAAGCATCACGCTGCAGTCAATCGCTCCGTCAAGAGAATTCTGGACTCTCGGAAATATGAACCTGGAAAGATTTCGAAAGCCGACGGGGACAATCCTAGCGATTTCCTGCAGTGGATGATGGAAGATGCGAAGGGAGAGGAACAGCATCCCGATTTCCTAGCCACCATTCTGCTCAAAATCAGCTTTGCCGCCATACACACTACCGCCGCGACGCTGATGCAGCTGGTATTTGACTTGTGCGAGCGTCCAGAGTATATCGCGCCTCTGCGTGCTGAGATGGAGGCGGTTCTCAGTGAGCATCCAGAGTTGAACAAGGTTGCTTTTACCAAGATGCGAAAGTTGGACTCGTTTATGAAAGAAAGCATTCGCTTCAATCCTCTGCTGTTGATCACCTTCCAACGAATAGTCCACCGCGACTATACTCTTGCCGACGGCTTTTTTATTCCAGCTGGATCGTGGATTGGCTCGCCTTCACAATCCATTGCTATGGACCCAAATCTGTTTCCAGATCCCGAAAAGTTCGATGGCTTTCGTCACGAGAAGATGCTAAACGCTGTGGCACCAGATCCGGCTGCTGCTGGGCGGACCAAATGGGCCTCTGCAAATCTGGATAACATGGCTTTTGGATATGGGCGGCATGCATGTCCGGGACGTTTCTTTGCGGACTACGAGATTAAGCTTATACTCGTACATCTCTTGATGACGTACGACTTTAAGAGTCCTCCAGGGCAGGAAGCTCGCCCTCAGAATATGAACGTAGAGATCCAAATGGTACCTAATCATGAAGCTAAGATCGCAATGCGTAGACGGCGCCCTTAGGCAATGTTAGATGGCGTTAGGTACAGAGGTTTCACTTTAAACATCATCTCCCTCCCCTACAACAATTGCACCCACTCGTTCCAGACATAAGGCAGCATGTAGTACGGAATTTTTCTTTCCGATGAAATTTTCTAAAAGGGGCCAAGTCGCATCTTTAATTATTCTCCCCTAGGTTGCCAGTCCTCTCTTATCTCAAAAGACTGCATGTGGAATGCAGGCGCAACAGAATGAAGTATGATGTTAGATGTACAACTTTCACAGGCGAGAGTAACTATACGTTACTTGCTTGGGTAAGCTAGAAGTATGTAACACGATATTCCCGTTGAGGATATGACAACATGGGGACGGGCCCCGCGCGCGCCCGATGTCAGATTACGCCGACAGACAGGTAGATGGATGGACAAGATTGATCTCTCTCTTCAGCATCACATCCCAACCGGGCGCAGTGCATGCCGAACCGGGTACCTGAAGCCAGCAGGGTGGGAAGCTGGGGAAAAAAGCAGGATAGATAGACTTGTACAGTTGTAGGTACATGTACATGTACATGTACGTACTAGTTGGTAGGTAGCTGTGGGAAGTATTGGATACTGTAAGGGCGTCTGGGGGATGGCGAGGCGTGATTGGTGGATAGGGGGAGGGGGTGGAAAGTAAAGTGGGTTTCACCGTTTTTTTGCTGACCGCTAACGTGGTTCCGCGTCCCGCGGCACCCCAGGAAGGGCATTTCCCGGTCGTCAGCAAGCAAAAAGGTTTAGGTTGTGAGTGTGTGTGCTTTTTGCACTATTGGATCTGTATCTTTTTATTGATGAAGATGGGAGTGGGAAGGAGTGATGACGGAGAATCGACACAACCAACTAGTTATTCGTTGGCCGTGTTGTAATGGACAACAAGTACCGGTACATGCACCGCCGGCCGTAGTTAGATATCATGTAATGTAATGTATGTACTTGGTTAATAGCCAATCTACGAGTAAAAATAGCCCCAACGGGGAAAGGTTACGTCGTGGACGGAGCATGGTGATTGGGCAGGCAAGGCCGATTAGGTATTTTAGACTTTTGTCGATATGGCAGGGCCAGGCCCTGGGCCCGTGGACGGTGGACCCGATGGCAGCGCGCGTGGCAAATGGCCGGGGACGGAGTGACGATGGGGCGAGAAACGAGTCCAGGGCGACATGGGAATGGAGGCCTCACGCGTCAGCCATCAGCTCACAACCAAGTACGTACGAGGAACCGTACCATAGTTGTTGATTTGGCTGAAACGAACGGCGGGAATCGGGCAACTGTAGCGACCAAAGTGCGAGTGCGAGTGTGAGTTGGAGTGTGTGGGTGGGTGGTGGAGAAGGAGAATGAAGGAAATGAATGTGAAAGAAGAAGAAGAAGGCGGCGGCGGCGGCGGCAGAGCGGAGCAAGCCGTGGATGGATAGGTCGATCTTTTTTGGGAGTTGGTTATAATTTTTTTTTTCTCCCTCCCCTCCCCTGGTATAATTTCTTGTTCCTGTTTCTGAACATGTCACGTCACAGGGTATAATAAACAGGCCGAAACAATAATAGATTTTGGGTGGATGGCAGCGGATGCCAGTTGGATGGGGATGCTCTCCCTGGCTCCCCTGGCACGCCTTGGTCCCCTCCTTGCGTCACTTAATGTTCATGATGGATGTGACGGGCAACGTGACCCAACATTGCCTTCTGCCCAGTCACGCTGCTGCTGCACTGCACTGTACTGTTAGTTACCAGTATGCAGTCGTCGGTGCAAGTCGGTCAGTTATTTCTCTGCAGTTGCATTTGGCCAACGAATGGCTGCTTAGTGGTCTCTGCTAGAAGGCGACCAGAGTCCAATGGAGCTGTCGAGACCCTCGCCGTGTGTTCCTTTTTCATGTTGCTGTCCCTCTTTCGTCGCAGTCTCGTCTCTCGTCTCGTCCCTTCCCCATTTCCCTTGGTGCCTTCCTTGCTCCCAGTTGCGCCTCACTCAGCCTCCCTCTGACTTCCTGACTGTACTGTACTATCCTATCCTCTCCTCCTTCCCTCTTCACTCTCACTCTAAATCAACCTCTCCTCCGCTACCACTACCACTACCACTACCACTGCCACTACCACGCACACGCACCATTCGTTGTCCAGCTCCATCCCTCCCTCCCATCGCATCCATCGCATCGCCATCGCATCGCATCGCTCCACTCGCCGCCAATCACTTAGTTAGTTGCTGCCGACCCGCTTTTGCGCCTACGCCTACGCCAACGCCTACGTCTACGCCTGCATCAATCTGTCTGCCTCCACAGCGACCAACCGACCGCTTTTCTGAACTGAACCATTTGACTGATTCCACACACACACTCTCTCTCTCTGTCAGCAATTAGTTATTAAACTATTAACTGCCTGCCTGCCTACCCACTGTCCTGCTCTGCTACTACACGGTGCGTTTCTGCCCTGCTACTCTGTCCTGGGCCGACACGACAGTCATCAACACCAACCCCATCACCAAGTGGACCACACCCCGTGCTGCGGCTCCGACGACTCGCGTTGCGCTGTGCGTGCCCCTTTGCTTTCGCCTTCATTACCTTGGTCGTCATCGTCGTCAACCGTCGTCTTCCTCTGCTGCTGACGCAGGCTGCCGAATCCGCCCACCATGCACTCCCGCCGCTGCTGCAATACAAGATAGCCCCTTCCCCTCCCAAAGTGGCCACCCGCATCTCGCATTCCGGCCAGCGCACACCCACACAAAACACGCTGCGCGCTCGCGCTGTCACGTTTGGGCCATTGGCTTCTGCGATCGACCACGCCCCTTTTGATTAAAATAAATCACCCACTACACTACCACCACACACTACGCCTTACCATTATTATCATCGTTATTCCCACCACCACCGCTTCCCCTCCCTTACCAGCGAGACCCGCCCCCTGTCTCCGACGCCCCGGGTTCCGCCGCCTCCCATCACGGCGCCGCTGTTTCGCGCCAACGCTCAAGCCTGATGTGGCCCTTCGGGCGCCGCAAGGCCGCTAAAGTTAAACGGCCGCCCAAAGACGTCGCAGAAACACCCGACCGGCCTGTCGCAGCTCGCGTTCATGCCTTTGCTAACAACGACGTCTTGAGGAGTCCACCTAGTCGACGTAGCAGTCGTCGCAGCCGCAACAGTTCACGCTCTAGCACTTCCCTGCGCGATCCCGACACCCACTCGCCCAGGCCACGCCCTCTCCACGATGCCGACCCTGCGTTAGCAGCTAAAAACCGGGACTTCCCCCGACGCAGTGCCGAAGCTCTCACGGCCCTGCCCAACTCGCGGCCGCTGGCCCAAAGCCCCCACCTCAGGTCCGTATCCCAGCACAGCGGTATCCCGTACAATTTTCACCACAATTCCCGTTCGAGCCTCCCACCCCACCACCAACACCAACAACACCAACAACAACGCCCTTCTCGCCTCCAACGGTCACAATCGACGCGGAAGCCTGCCAACGAGGCCACCTCAGTGCGCCGCAAGTCCACCAAGAAGCAGAAGCGCGAACACGAACAGCTCCGAGAAGAGGAAATCAGAGCCATGACGCTCCCCATGCCCAAGAAGCGGCCGGCGGGGAACTCGGCCAGCATGCTGCGTCGGGACAGCAAAAAAGTCAAGGGAGCCCTCAACCACCGCTTCGAACGTCCCGTCTCCAACGTTTCCCTCCCACCCGAAGACTCGATACACTCCTCCATGTCTGCAAACTCCGACCCTTACAACTACCGTGTGAGCGCTCTCGACATGTTCTCCCCCCGACCCACTATTCGATGTTCAGTGGGATCACAATACTACTACGACAACATGGGTACCTCGCCTGTATCCAACAAGAGCAGCAAGAACACGCCGCGAAGACGAGGAACGTCCATCATCAGGGAAGAGATGGGTGACAAGCGCACCAGCAGAATAGATGATCTCGCGGATTCACTAGATGCTACCGCCTTGAGAGAGATTTTGGAGCGGGACAAGCGACGTCGGGATAAGAAGAGGAGGGCCGAGGATGAGCGGTTACGCCGCAGACTGGAACGTCGAGCAGAGAAGCAAAGGCTCACAGAGGCCGGCGACAGCTCTTCCACCCCACGAAGACAAGGGCGAGGAGCGGCAGGTCTCGGCATTGAGAGTGAATCTGTCTCCACGCCCATGGACGATGTTCGTCCCTCAACCCCTCAACAGTCCCAACCACAACCACCCACTCAACCTTCCACCAACGAATTCCAAAACACCCAATTACCTACACCCGCACAGTCCCCTACAAAGACAGAGGGAACAAATCAGACGCACACTCCCCTCGACAGCCCTACTGAAGAACCTGTCGTATCGAGCGCACAGCATGCCGTTCGCTATTCCCGCGGTAGCGTTTCCGGCCCTGGCCATGTTCGTGGGCCATCCAATGTCTCGCATCTCCCGGAACTGGTATCCAGGAGAAATGCCGAAGACACACCCGCTGCATCGGTTGAGCAGGCTTACGATCCCGTGGCTAACGGATCTCTCCATGCCGTGGAAACAGCTGACACCGCAACCACACCCAAAGGCACCGAGGGTCGCCGTAGTTCCGAAAGCAAGCGAGGGAGCAGCTATTTCACATCGTTTTTCAGATGGGGAAAACGCCGCCGCTCGCAGGATCCAAATCGCGCTACACCATCCGAGGCTTCCTTCTCCAACACGTCCCGCGAATCCATGTCCCGCCAACCACTGCCCGCACATCTTGTGGCGACTGCTCCAACGGCTCCTATACAGATTAAACGCCCGGCCAATGCTCCTCGCCGCACCATGTCGAAGTTCAGAGAAGATCTCCCAGAGTTTCCCATGTCACCACCAGACTCGCGGGTACAATCCCCCGAAGTCGCGACAGGTGGTATTGCCGGGCGGCGCAGAAGTCGACGCCCAGCTGAGATCAGCGTCGAGTCCAACAGCCCTACCACGGGTGGTAGAACTGACTCACCTGTTAGTCCCGGTGTCCCCACTGCCGGCCTCATGTCCCAATCACTTGCCTCTGTCGACTCTGAAGGCTCATGGTTATCCGGAAGACCCATGAAGCGCGCGTCAAATAAATCGTACCTCCGCTCCAGTGTCGGTTCCGCTTCGGCCCTCAAACGGACGGAAGGCTTCAATCCCTCTTACGAAGAATTGGCTATACCAGATGACGAGTACGTCAACAAGCAGTCACGAACAGGGGAACACGGAAAAACTGCAACCAAAACCCACGATATAGTCGAGTCGGATGATGAAGACGTTGCTGCAGCCGAAAGACCATCTCAAGCAGACGAGGAGGAGCAGGAGTACGTAAAAAGCAGCGTCGGCCGCCAGCCTACCATCATCCACCGACAAGGGCGCGTGAAGTCGACCGAGGGGCTCTTATCATTCTACCACCAGGACAATGCGGGAGAGCCACCCGCCACTTCATCTGCCCCCGATGTCACTGAAGGCGATTCGCCAACATCTGACGGCGAGCCCATGTCGGTCCAGCGGGCCAAGAGCATCGATCTGGGCAAGCACCACATACGACACCTCAGCGCCGGATCAGCCAGGCTCCTGGACATCAAACGATCAAGCTTATCATCGCAAACCCGATCCCAGCAAGATCAATGATGAGCCGGCTTCAATCTTCCTTTTTCTTCTCATTTGCTCATGTTTTGTCTCCCGATGGAAAGAAGAAGAGAGACCCGAGAACACACCACACCACGCACACGAGTTTGCCGGACCGCGCCATTCCTTTTGCAATTTTCCTTTGTCTAGCAGTCAGTCCTTACCGTTCCACTACTCACCCTTAGTCTGTCCGTCGACAACCCATTTCCTTTCCATGTCATTGTCACCTTTTTTCCTATGTCTCATGAAACTCTGTTTTTTTATCCCTAGGAACGGCAAGTATCGCGTGTGTTTGTCTGTGAGTGTGTATCCGAGGTACTTTCCATCCATCTTTCTGTTACGGAGACAGAACAAAGCAAGAGAGACGGGAATCGGGAGAAAGAAGCGATGAATCCATATGTCTTTTGCTTATAGTTGTATATATACCACCTTTCTTCTTTTTCTTTCTTGGGGGAAATGCGGTTTGATTTGTGTTCTTGCCATCTGGGATGACAATCTGGCACAACCTATGGAATGTCGCCATTCTCTTCAACACCCGACCCACCCACCTACCTTAGCACCACCTTTTTGTGTTTAATGTTTTACAACCCATTACCCCCCATTTTTTCATATAGATGATGCTCATCTGCTGGTCCACACTGAGCATGAGCATGAAAGCGACCAAGAAGTCTTTTTTTTTTTCCCTGTGTGTTTTATCGCATCCTACGTCTTGCCTTTTTTTTTTTCTCTCTCTCTCGGAGTTTTGCTATTTTGTACCATCCCGGGAATGTTTCATCTGCATTTGCATGGATATTGTGTAGCAATTGGGGCAACGGATTTTGCAAAGGGCCAACAAAAAATTATTCCGACAATTTTGGCTGGCTGGGCTGGGCTGGGCAATTTAAGTTATTTTGTTCCAAATGTTATTATTATTTTTTTGTTCGGGATATTCCTTTTATGGAATATGGAGGTGAGTGAGGGAGGCGAGGCAGAAGGAGGAACCCACACCTCATTTCTCTCTCTCTCTTTTTCTCTTTCAATGATTTTTTTTTCTCTCTTCTTTATTATGAGTTTCTTGTTGCATTCTATTGTGGATTTTTTTTGGTTTGATTTGATTGAAGATGTTAGCTGTTATTTTGTACTTTTTTGTCTTTTTACTTATTTTTGAAAGCATATGTGTGAAGGGTATACATGTATGTATGTATGTAGATGTGGCGAGGGAATTTTTTTATTCTTTGTATCTCTTGATACTTGTTCAATGAGAATGAGGGATTAGGTAGGATATGTATGGAGGTCGAAGTATTGATTGGGGTATATATCTATATATATATATATATATATATGTGTGTACTTTTTTAGTGATACATACCCATGCGGTTGTTATTGTATACCGTATCGTAGCGTATCGTACTTCTTTTACTTTGATTGTATGTATGTTTCTATACATACATACATATGTACCTAGGTAGGTAGACAGACACATGGGACGGAGATGGTACAACGCGCAAGCGCGCGCATTGGGTTAAATATAGGTGGTTTGATGTGGTTTTGATTGTTGGATTGTGAGACGGAGACGGAGACGGGAGAAGGAGAAGAATGGTTAGAGAATGTATATATATATGTAGGTATGGATGGATGGAAGGTAGGAGGTAAGTAGGTGGGTGGGTGACCTCGGGACATGGGTCAAGTGATGATTAATACGGATGGTGGGGGTTTGGGCTCTGGGTTGGGCAAGCACGTCATTAGAGGAGACAGGAACTAGCCTTCATCATTTATCATCAATCCACCCCATTTCATTCATGCCGTAACTTAGCTAACTAATCAACGTACTACTGTTACTTCTTCCCCCCTTCCTCCTTCACACTCACTCCTCCACCACGCTATCCAACCCTCAAAGTAACTAGGTAAGTCGCCATTCCTGCCGTCCGCCCGTCTTTTCCCTCTCTGGTTTTTTCTTCGGCTGGCTGCCCCTCCTTCGCACGCACGTCCCCTACGATTCCCAGACCGATTGCCGCGTCTTTGCCGAAAAATAAGCGCCTCATCTCCTTACCGTACTGTACAAGCTTTGCGACCGACCCTGGTCATTGAATGGTAATCGCGGCCGCCGACGGATTCTGATTCCAAAACAAAAAATCCACATCCACCACCGTCGCCATTCATCAGCCAGCCAGACCAGACCCGTCTGTCTTTGAAATCCAACATTCCCATCTCCCTAGCACACGCGCCACATTCTGTCTCACCCATTCGCCTGTTTCCATTGATTAGTTATTTTACCCACTACATCATCACCACCCCCTTCCATTCTTGTCTCTCCCTGTATAGCCTCGTACATACCTACACACGCATATATATACCATGTCCGCCGCTGCCAGAACGACGTCAGCCTTCACAAGAACTTTACTTACCTCGACCCGCGCAGCTTCTCGCCGTTACACAACCGCCACCACTGCCACTGCCACTCTTGCACGACACGCAAACGTCACTCCTCTCTACCGACCCATCTCCACCCCGCGCTTCTTCTCCACCACACGCACAATGAGCACCGAAACCGGCGTCCACAACCTCCAGTCGTAAGTCTCCCACCCCGCCGTCCCAGCGCACAAACAACAAGACAGAAACACTAACCTCCCCCAACAGCAAGGCCGACTTCACCACGGCCCTCGAAGCCAAGGACACCCTCCTCGTCCTCGACTGCTTCGCCACCTGGTGCGGCCCCTGCAAGGTCATCGCGCCGCAGGTCGTCAAGTTCTCCAAAACCTACCCGGATGCAAAATTCTACAAGATCGACGTCGACGAGGTCCCCGATGTCGCCCAGGAACTCGGCATCCGCGCCATGCCCACCTTTTTGCTGTTCAAGAATGGAGACAAGATCGCCGAGGTCGTGGGCGCGAATCCAAAGGCCCTCGAGTCGGCCATCAAGGCCAACCTTGGCGAGGCTGCGGCGTAAAGGTTTGAAAAGGGAGGGAGAGTGAGGATGGGAGCGCTTCGGTAATCGAGTGGTGGAATGATACGGCGTGGCAATGGAATATATATGCGCCGGGGATGGGATTCGGTACAAGGGTTTAAATATTTGTGCTAGCTGGGAAAACAGGAATAGCACAGATAGTGAGTGAGTGGAGGATGCAAGCAATATTCGCGGGCATACACATATACCTCTCAAGATCAAATAGGAATACGATGTGTTTTGTAAAAACAGAACTAAACTTGGGACAAGTTCATGTGATACGACAACTCTCTTTCCACTTTTGACTTTACTTTCCTTTTACCGCCAACAAAACACTACTCCTCGAGCAGAAAAAGCCCTTCTCTCTACTACTACACCCCTTCCGCCGCCTTCCCCTCCCTCTCCTTCTCCGCCTCCACCTCCAAATAAACCTTATACCACAACCCCATAATAACCCTCATAACCCCGGGTTCCCTGACCGCATAATGCAGCGCCAACACCCTGCGATTCCCCACACTCTCACTCAGCAACCCGAGCATCGTCGGCGGGGGGCGCGGCATCCTAACCGCGCCCTCGCCCGTCCCCAAAAACTCCTTCACATACGCCTCATCCTCCGCACTCGCCTCCTCCAGCAACTCACTCGCATCCACGTACCCCATCTCCTTGTACGCCGGCGCCTCACCGCCCACGGCATTCTGCCCCAGCGTCGTCCATATCGGATCCTCAAACGCCGCGCGCAGCATCACATCGAAGCTAATCTTCAGCTCGAGCGTGACGTCCCTCCCCAAGCGCTCGCGCTGCCTCGCGCGCAACGCGTACACCACGGGTCCCAAGTCGCGCATGAACAGCGTCGTCTGGTGTCTTTTCTGCAGTTTGATGGTCAAGTGGGCGAGGCGCGGCAGGAGGAGGAGTTGCGTCCATTTGCGGCGGTCGTCGTGGGTGCATGTGCGTCGTCGCGCGCCGCCCGCGCCGCCCGCGTCCCCGGCCACGTCGTCTTCGTAGGATCTACTGTATGGGTTGTCGAGCGGGGAGAAGGACTCGTTGGTCGAGACCTCGAGCGTGGTTATGTAGGGACGTAAAGGCGCGAGACGGCCGTGGGTCCAGTCGTGGGCGTAGTCGTAGAAATCGTCGTCGGAGGGCTCGCCGCCTGGGTCGAGGACGGAGGAGGAGGAGGAGGTGGTGGTTGTGATTGGGGTGGTGGGTGGGGAGAGGAGGGAGAGGGTGAAGGTGTTTACGGCGTAGTAGATTCGCAGGGCTTCGGATTCGAGTTGCGCGTGGGTGGTGAGGAGGGACGGGAGGTGGCTTGCGTGGTGGGCGTAGAGGGGGATTGGGGTTGGGAGGGAAACGGCGTGGGTGTAGATTTGGTCGCGGAGCTCGAGGGGGAGGTGGAGGAGGTGCGTGGGGTTTATGGGTGAGGTTGTCATTTTTGAGGGGAGATGGATTGGTTGGGAGGGTGGTTAAGGGAGGGAGTGATGTTGGGGGTTGTTGATTGAGGTGAGGTGAGGTGAGGTGAGGGTTGGATGGGGGGTAGATATTGATTTACGCTTTTGGAGTGGGGGGGAGCGTAAGAGTTGGAGAGAGAGAGAGGTAGATAGGAAAGTGGACGTGGTTATATCGTGTTGGTCTCAGACGCACTTGTGGGAATGTTGTTGCCTTGGAGCCGGAGATGTATACGTATGTATGTACGTATGTGTGGATAGCTATGTTCGGATTTTGTCCCCGAGTAATCCTAAATACGCCCCCCGTTGTGGCGTGCCTGATGATGGGCGGAGGCTGGAGCAATGGAAGATAAGATAGAAACGCTTCTTCAGACGGATCGCTCGAAACATTTAAATACAAAATAGGCGACTAAGAAAATAACTCCGAAAGGCAGTACAATTGTAAGACATTAACTATAAATGAAATTAGGAAAAAAAAGAAAAGAACTGAGAATCCCAATAGATATGTTGAAGGTTTTAAGAGTTGACGTCTGGGGTCGGAATTCCACACGCACAGACCATCCCCAAAACGCCAAGACAATCAATCTCACAATTTCCCAAACCAACCACCATCTCTCCGTCTCTCGTGTGAAGTGTGAACAGCCGACAGAACCAAAAACGAACAATTGGGCCACCCACCCATCACCCCACACCAAACATGCCCGTCAACCTCCTAACCCGCCTCCTGCGCCCCTCTCTCCTCCAAACAACAACCTCGCGCCTCATACAACCCTCCCTCTCCATCAGCGCCCACAAATCCCCCTCCATCGCGCTCCGCCTCCCTCACCCAACCCCCCTCCCCTCATCAAGGGCCCACAAATGCACCCTCATCCAAGTCCTCCGTAATGGTCGCACCGCGCAGCGCGCCCGAAAACTGCGCTCCCCGGCCCTCATTAACCGTCCTGAGATGAAGGGTGTGTGTTTGAAAGTCGGCACCACGAAGCCGAAGAAACCGAATTCTGGCGAGAGGAAGATTGCGAGGGTGAGGTTGAGCACAGGGAAAGTGGTTACGGCGTATATTCCGGGAGAAGGTTAGTTTTTTTTTTTCCTTTTTCAGAAAGGAGAATATTGAAGGAATTGACACACGCGAACGGGACGACGAGAGAGAGAGAGAGAGAGAGAGAGAAAGATGAGAGTTTTGTGGCTAATTTGGTATTTTTTTTGGCGATTCTTTACAGGTCATAACGTCCAGCAGCATTCCGTCGTCATGGTACGAGGTGGCCGCGCCCAGGATTGTCCCGGTGTGAAGTACCATTTGGTTAGAGGCGCGTTGGATTTGGTAAGGGAGCACCACCCCTTTTCTTTTTTCCCCCCCTAAAAACGGATAGGACTTTTTTGGCTAATCGCGGATTTTCGTTGTTTAGGGAGGTGTTGGTAATAGGATCACGTCGAGATCAAAGTACGGGACCAAGAAACCAAAGGCTGCGTAAACGATTACTAGCTCCAATCGAACCCTCTTAGTATGGAGTATGTGTCTTTGTTAGGGGAGTGAGTGTAAAGTATTATATACACGTGTACTTTTAGTTATGTATACTGGCATTCGAGGGGCGTTGGCTTTTTTGTCTCTGCTTTGTTATGTCTGCGGAGATTCTTTGGAAATTATATTCGAATTCCGAACCATTTCGGGGGTTTCGTTGGCGATTGTAAAAGTCCAATTGGGACGGGAACTCCATCTATTGGTTGTATGTCTGCGATTTTAGATGAAAGCTGAAAAGAAAGGCAATACTCGTGGTTGGTTTCTGTTCTGATATCGATTCAATATAACAGTTTGGCGAGCTTGTTCTGCTGTGTCTCTGGGGCAGTTGACGTTAGCCAGAGTAACTTACCCGAGGTTTGATACTGCCCAGGATCAATTGACTACTAACACCCTATTCTACAAAGGTATTCACAGCACTCGTTTTCTTCAGTTTACCTCTTCTCCGTTTATCAGCGCAGCAATCCTCCGTATCGGATTTTTCTCGGGCAACAGATCCCCCAATCGCGGCCTACTTCAAAAAAAAAAAAAAAAAAAAAAAAAAAAAAAAATGTCAGACCACCTTCTTTTCGCCCCCGATTTCCAATATCTGAAGACAGTGTTTGTAATATTTGACTGGGGTTGTCTGTATGGAGTTCAACACAAGGCGTCCGATCTCCCGTGTACATACAGAGGGGGGCACGCATCGGCACGGCGACGGGTCGGGAGGTTAGCATACTGCCTACTAATTGACTAATTATATTCAACGGAAGTGATAGGCTCAATCTCTAAGTAATTTGTAGAAAAAGATAGTTTAGCTAGACCTCCCGAAACGTGCGCCGTCCGATGCGTCCTATTGTACCATTGTAGTAGTTGATTCGGACCGAGCCGCTAGCACTACGTCAACGCACGCCGCTGCCGCCCCACTCTGCCGACGTCTGTCTATGTAAGAACGGATGGGTGAGAGCTATGTCATTGATGCTTCTCCAACGGCCATCATTTGTCTGAACTGATCGAGTCGGTGCAGCTGAATAAGGAACATCGAATCCATATACAAATATATATATAACCACCTGTTTTGACGTGACCCTTTCCTCACCCCCCAAATACAATTCAAAACTCTTCTTTAGCTCCTCTCAAACCGTACTCCATTCACTTTTACCACACGTCTCTCTCTCTCACACACACACACACACACATCTCACACCAACTCAACTTCAGCATTTTAATACATATCTACATAATCAACGTGTGTGTCGTCTCGGATTCAAACAAAAAACCATGACGACGACGACGCCCAACATCCTCCTCATCGGCGGCCACGGCAAAATCTCACAGCTCCTGACCCCGCTCCTCCTCGCGCGCTCGTGGAACGTAACCAGCATGATCCGAGCCGCCGAGCAGAAACCCGCCATTGAGAAACTGGGCCAGGGCCAGCCGGGCAAGCTGAGCGTGCTGGTTAGTAGTGTTGAGGATGTGAAGAGCGAGGACGATGCGAAGAAGGTGCTTGAGGTGGTTAAGCCGGATTGGGTTGTTTGGAGCGCGGGTAAAGTGTTTTTTTTTTTCTTTTTTCTTTGTTTATATTCTGCCTTCTCATCGCGTGCGGGTGTGTGTATGGATAGGATAGGATACAGTGATGAGGGTTTGGGTCGATTTGATCAATCACACACACACACACACGCACACACACCCGCGCACGCAAAGGGACACACATGACACAAACCCTAGAACCCATCCAAAACGCCTCTTCAACAACTCCAATAATCCGTAAAAAAAAAACCCCCGACCACACGCCTTACTAACTCACTCACCCAGGAGCCGGCGGGCGAGGCGGTCCCTCACGAACCATGGCCGTAGACCACGACGCCGCCATCGCCTTCACACGCGCCAGCATCCACACACCCACAATCAAAAAGTTCCTCACCGTCTCGTACATCGCGTCGCGGCGGGCGCGCGCGCCATGGTGGACCGACGACGACTGGGCGGCCGCGCAAAAGGTAAACACCGAGATCCTCCCAACATACCACGTCGCCAAAGTCGCGGCCGACGAGGTCCTCACGGTGCTCTCTCGCGAGCGAGCGCGCGTTGAGGCTAGCGACGGTGTGGAGGAGAAGGAGCGGTTCTGTGGTGTTAGTTTGAGGCCGGGGACGTTGACGGATGGGAAGGAAGGTGGTGGGGTGAGGTTGGGGCACGTGCCGAGTCGTGGGGAGTCGAGTCGTGAGGCCGTCGCGAGGACGGTGGTGGCGGTGCTGGCGAGGGATGGGGTGAGGGGGTATGTGGATATGTTGGATGGGGAGGACGAGGTGGAGAAGGCGGTCGAGAGGTTTGTGACCGAGGGTGTGGATTGTGTTGAGGGAGAGGACTTTGGGGATATGAAGGCTAGGGTGGCGAAGCTTGAGTGGTTTAATAGTTTGCAGTGAGGTTTGAATTTTTAGTGGTTTGATGCTGATTGTTTTGATTTTGGAAATGGGATGGATGAATGGCGGTATCCTTTTAAGGGGAAAGAATGAAGATAAAAAAAACTTTTAAAGGAAAATAGGAGATTAAAACCATAAGATCTATTTGTATATACTAAATGATATAACAGGACTTCTTTTTTAAATAAGGGCGTGTAGGGCGTCGGGCGCGTCGGGCGTGTCAAGAAGAAAGGTTGTGATTTTGACTTCTTGTTTTTGACTTTCTTTTTTCTTCTTCACTTCTTGAGAGCAGCAGCAAACTTGACAGCGGGGATTTCGTCGTCGACGGGCAGGATATCCGGTACGGGCCCCACGGGCGTGATGGAGAAGGGGTTAATTTGCGTGTGGCTTTGTGTGTAGTCTAAAGGAAAAAGGAGAGAGTTAGTTAAGGAGGAATTGTTTCACTGCTACCTAACATTTAAAAAGAAAGAGAGAGGGAAACAGTGTGCAGTGAAAAAAAAAAGGGGGGGGGGGGGAGGGCTTACGTTTCTTAATATGCTCAAACTGCGTAGTCCCACCAAACGCCTTGCCCACGTTCCCTTGATCCCAATACAACCCTCGCATCCACCGGTGCAAGTGGGGGTACCCGCCGCGAATATCGCGGATGTTGCACTTGAAGTGCTGCACGTAGACGGGATCGAAGCGCACAATGGTCGTGTACAAGCGCACGTCTGCCTCGGTGGGGGTCGGGGAGGAGAGGAGGTAAGGGGTCGAGGATTGCGCGAGGTGGGATTCGATGCGGTCGAGCGAGGCGAAGAGTTTGGTTACGGCGGCGGTGTAGGCTTCTGTTGAACTGATTTTTTTATTAGTTTTGTGTGGATGCAAGGAGTGGGGAGAGAGGGGACGTACGTAGCAAACCCAGACTTGTACACGCCGTTGTTGATGTCGTTGTACACCCAATCGTTCATCTCCTCGATTTCCTTCCTCAGGTTCTCCGGGAACAAATCCACCTTTTTGTACTCGTCGGCAACGAGGCCGTCAAACGCAGAGTAAAACATGCGGATAATCTCGCTGCTCTCATTGCTCACAATGACGCCCTTCTTCTTGTCGTACAGCGTAGGGACCGTGAAGCGGCCCTCGTAGTCGGGCTTTTGGGCAAAGTAGATGTCGCGGAGGTGCGTGAAGTCTTTGTGGAGGGGATCCGGCGTTGTGTTCTCGCCGGGGATGTTCTCGTCTGCAGTAGCGAATCGCCAGCCTTTGGGGCCCATGTGCCAGTGGACGCTCGTGAAGCCGATGATGTCCTCGAGGCCCTTGAGGCGGCGCACAATGAGGGTCCGGTGCGCCCAGGGACAGGCGTAGCTGACGTAGAGGTGGTAGCGGTCCTTTTCAGCGGGGAATTCGGCGTTGGGGTCGGGGCTGATCCAATTGCGGAAGATGGAGGTTTGGCGCTTGAATTCGCCGCTCTTGTCGCCGGGCTTGACCCAGTCGGTGATGGAGGGGGCTTTGTCCATTGCGGGTTGGAAGAGGGAGGTGAAGAAGGAGCGGATTGGGGGGTGGTTGAAGGTGGTAACGCGAAGTGGTTTTGGGACAATGAAGTGTGCTGTTAATGCGCGGAGACGGGATGAGGCAAAGGACATGTACAGAGGAAATGAAGCTCTACAGTCGAATATGTTAGAATTGAAATTTCTTTCAGAATCAAATCGAGGAAGGAGGTGCTCATATACTCATTTTCAATCGCAATCAAGCTCTACCAGAGCTCCCCGCGCTAATCAATCCACCACGTCCCGCTTTCGTCATGCAAGTCGTTTCTAGTGTGCAATCCTGGCATGGTGTGGAGAGAGGGGCACTAGTTACTCAGCTTGACAAAGCCTTTGATGAGCACAGTACGTTGATGGCTTGCACCCGAGGATTACGAGAAACTCGAATAACAATGACAAATAGGGACGACGAACACAAACGAAATGTCAAGCACTTGTCATTGTCAGCACACACGACAGGAGGGGGGGTTTGAGTCTATGAGAGTTCGAGCGCGTGAGATTGCGGCGTCTTTGGACTCCGATTCGCTGACAGCCATTCTGCGCTTTGTAAGCCGTCTCTGGTAGACTTCTCGTATAACTAGGCACATATGTAGGCGCGTCGAGAACTATGGTCTACTGGCTGCTATCTAAAATCTAGTTTTATGTTGAGGATAGTACACAGCAGCGGCAGAATAGATTTCACATGCATAGGCAGTTCATGTAAAGTTAGATGGAGAGATGTACGTGTACGTATGCGATGTTAGATTCGACTATGTATGATGGATTGTAACCTAGTGCGGAAAAAAAAAGACCCCAATAAAAACGCCCGCTTGAACGCAATCGAATAGTTAAATAAAAAAGAATCCATCCTCATGGCACGGTTTTGCCGTGCTCATGCAGGGGGTATCGTCGCACCGTTTCGCACGCAAAGAGAGAAAAGGAAAAAATAAACCCGACGCTTCTAGATTGTTGTCCAGACATGGGGAAATGTTCTTGCGGCCGAGTATTAGGCAGAGATAGGTAGGTATAAGTGGAAAGAGTCGACATCTCATTCAACTTCTGCGAGCCATCGGCGGATGCCTTCCTTCAGCGAAGAGTCAGTGGCAGTCTTGGCTACCACATCATGCAGAGGTTTTCTGTCACCACCGATAGTTTCGTTGGATTCATCATCCCTAGAGGTCCGCTCCTCCGTCACTGTCTTGACGACTAGCTCGAGCGCATCAAAAATGGCAGCCTTGCAGTCGGTGGGTGGCACGTCGACGTGATGGTGGCCCGCATCGGAGCCCGATCTCGTGTCCCGTCTTCCCCGTCGAGAGCTGGATCGAGAGGAGCTGGCAGAATGGATGCGAGAACTGTGTCCGGATTGCGTGAGCACGCGGTCAACGGCATCAATCAGTGTCGCGTCAAAGTCCATGATTTGCTCCTCACGGAACTCCTCCTTGAGATGGACTTCAGACATCATGGGTATGGCTGACGCTGCAGTATAAGGGTTACCATACTGCGATCGACCAGGAGTCATTCCAATGATGCCGGGGGTCGCAGCGGAAGCTTGGTAGGTTGCGGTTGGGGTCAACCTGACCAATCGTCGCAAACTCAAGCGCTTGATACTAAACGTCCTAGTATCGGCGATGATGGCAGAGCATACATCCACCCAACGCTCAAGGGGACCTTGCTCCAATGTAGGTGTAGTCGAGGAAGTGATTGGGGTCGGCTCGGCACGCATGGCCCATTTCACATCCCGCTCGAGGTCAGCATAAGGCTTGATGGCCTGGACTGCAAAGTCGGCGTGGAATTCTCTTAGCCAACCGGCAGCATTGATTCGCTGTTCCGGCTCGCAATAAGGCATCATGGAGAGCATAGATGACTCCCCGTAGCTTGACCCGTGCTGACTGGACGCTGAGCCATATCCTCCAAGCAAGGGTGATTGCAAGGGGGAACCGAACTCGGGGAGTGGTATGTCGACATCAATCACTCCATCCTTTTCGTTTACCGAGAGCTTCAGAACCGAGTCGAAATTTTTGGGTCGCTCAGGTATCGGACGTGCTGCAGAAGGTGGAACACCACTAGATCCTACGGGATATGATCCGGGTGAATCATCACCAACGACGGTCGTATTGCTTGCTGGTTCGTAGGGGTCTGCGTCCCCAAACACCCCATCCATGGAGAGTTCTTGAACCATCTGCTCCAACTGTGATCGGGGTCGCTCTTGCCCGCGATAGGGCGGAGGACAAGCGACCCCCAACCCGTCATCAGTACTCTGGAGGTAATCGCTGTGGTCGGTGGAAGACCCACGTCGTCCACTCCAGAAATTCATGAAACCACTCCAGCGGCTCGTGTTTGACGAGTCCGTGCTGGGATTGCTGATAGTACCGGCGGTGCCACTTCGGTTCAGCGTGTTTAATAAGTTGGCAGAGGCCATGCTGTCACTGCTCTCCGGCCGGTTCTCGGGGGAAGGCCCAGTTGATCTGGTCCGAGGCAGGGCAAAGTGTGCAACTGGAATGGTCTTTTGCGGCGAAGTAGTTGACGTAGCAGCGGCGTTATTCTTAGCCATAGTTGCACCCTCTGACATGGATGGGATAACGAGACTAGTCCTGATAGAGTGGGCTGAAGAGCGACGAGAGTGCCTGGAAGTTTCTTGGAATTCAGCCACTCCGGAGTCGGACCGACCATTGATGGCCTCGAGAGAAGGCAACGTCATGGTGTTGGCGGTGGGGGGTTGAAGTCGCATGTTCGACATGCTCTGCTTACCGCGGGGTCTTCGATTGATTTGGCGTCGGAGGGAATGTTTTCGCGATGGGGGCATATTAGTAGGTGGTGATTGCGAGTGACCACGTAACGACGCAGAAGTGCTTGGTCGCATGGGAGAAGCGCCATCAAGCGTAGGGGCGTTGGCTGGAAGGAA
The DNA here is from genome assembly GCA_003073855.1 of Periconia macrospinosa. Classification (NCBI taxonomy): domain Eukaryota; kingdom Fungi; phylum Ascomycota; class Dothideomycetes; order Pleosporales; family Periconiaceae; genus Periconia; species Periconia macrospinosa. The sequence goes on along the minus strand of KZ805329.1, from coordinate 115,062 downwards.
AGCAGCGAGAAGGAAGATTAATCGTCGCGCTGCCATCTTATCCGGGGATACAATCACCGTACGGTTGGCAATAAGCAAGTTGTCGAACGTGATTGACCGTTGCTGCTCTCGGTGTCGCTTCCGATGCCACTTGGGCCCAAGGAGGTTGAGCCACTCCGTGTGGTTTCCGAGAAAGGCTGTCAACAAGTTGAAGAGGAAGAAGTTCTCTTCCCTCCGCCCTGCCCACCGACCCAGCCATCTCGCTTCCTCGCGCCATACACCCCATTTCCCCTGGCCTGTCATGACACGAGGAATCCTCATGCCGCTGACGATGCGATTACCTGCCAAATCCACTGCTTTCTGGACATCTTTGTCAAACATGAGGGCTTGGGGTTGCAGTCTGAGCGCACGACGCATAGGTCCAGGCGCAGAGTCTCTAAGACTTGTGCGTGAAGGTTGTGCTCGCGGTTGTTGAGGAGCCATGGGTGACGACGCTTCTGCCATCTTGAAGTGCGCCAGGATCCGCTCTTGCACAACGAACTGCAGGCTGGTGAGAGACCGCATGATGACGTCGTAATGCTGCACTACCACATCAACACAGTCGTCCACGTCGCTATTCAGGGCAGCCGAAATAAGCGAATCTACACCGAAGAGAGATTCTACGAACTGCCAGCCGGCGCGGCGATCAGAGTCGACAGAAGAGCCCAGGGAGTCTTGGCCGGGCGCGGATGTAGACAGATGAGTGTTTTTCTGGATTCCTGATCGATAGGGTGTAGCAATTGGCAAGTGAAGAATCACTCCAATGGCATACATGGGGCTCTTGCGAGACGGGTGAAGCATTTTGGGGCCACCCGTCTTGGAGTTTTGTTGCCGCGGGAAAGGGAAGCCGTTGCCCTTGCCCATTGAGCTCTGCGGTGTGGGTGTCCGCATATTGGATGTGTCCTGATCCTCCTCGGGCACAGTGACGGAAAACATGCGGGTGATGCAGAGCGTACGTCTGCGGGGTTCCTTGGAGCTGGTTGCAACATTTTGCGAGGGTGAGTCGGCAGGAATGTTGGATGGTGTAAAAGATTGGGCGAGGTGGCTCTTTTTACGGAGACCCTCTGCCCTCCCCAGCGAATTTGTAGCATCTTGGATGTTGGGTGTGAACCCAGTGGCGTCGGTGGGTTTAGGATCGAGGGAGACAAAGTGGATTTTGTGCGAATTGCCCCTGTAATTCATGGGTGTGTTGCCAAACATGCAGTCCAAACATGAGTTGACCAGATCCGATGAGTCTTTTGCCTTTGCCTGCGCCTGCGCCTGTGCTTTGGCCTGTGTCTGCGAGTGCTCGTCGATGTTGGGCATGGAGGATATCGAGTTCCCGCGGGTTCGCGTGCGCATGAAATTGGCCACGGTGGGAGATCTAGGGGTGGGATCGGTAGCCAGGGAGGAACGGCGGGTGTGGAGGCTTCCAAACGAGGGACTCGCGGTACTTGAACCCGCAGGGCCGCCAAAGGCTCGGGCGCGAGTAGCGGGCTGGGTGGGCGACTCTGCGCGGGGTGGGCCGGGTTTGGAGTCGAATAGAATGGTCTTGGGCATGGATGCCGTCTCATCCTGTGCTATTATGATGCGGCAGTCGCGGGGGAAGTCGAGGTCGATTTCGGGGGCGGGGCCGTCGTGGGCGGTGCCCATGGACAGCGAGGCTTGGTGAAGGGGGTAGGGCTGGCCATCGGGATGGTATAGGGTGCTCGACTCGGGGTAGAGGAGGTGACGGGTGTGCGAGTCTTCGGTGGCAGAATCGAGGGTCGCGTTGGGGGAGGCGGAAGACGCGGACGAGGGGTGGGAAGCGCCGGATGCCTTGCGGCTGCTGAAGAACTGACCGAGCATGTCTGTCACGGGGCGCATGCCGCCATGGAGAGTTTTGGCGTGTGGATGGTTTGTGTATGGAGCAGTTGATGAGCAGCCTTAGCAGTTATTGAGAAAGGCGTAGTGGTAGGCCTGTCGAACGGGGGCGACAGGACGTGACCAGCCCATGACAGAGACACAGACAAAGCGCGGCGATGGGAGAGGTTTCTTCTCTGGATGCCTCGCGTTCTGTGGGTGCGTGGGTGCGTGCGTGTGTGTCTAAGGTGCGTGGATTTTGGAGTGTGCGTCGATGGAATGGAGGGATAGTCGTGTAAAAGAGAGAGAGAGAGAGGGAGAGGGAGAGGAGGGGCGGAGGTGTGTGGTCGTGTGTCGTGTGCGGGCGGCGGCGGCGGAGACTGCAGTGGAGTGGAGACTGAGGGAGGTGGATCGATCTAGGTATAACTAACTAGACTACTGTATCTTGTAGAGTCTAACTAGGGATTGCCCACCTTGCAGCCTTGTAACGTTAACATGACATCTAGACAGTAGTGGCCGCCGGCTAGGGGGGCTTAGGTGCAGACCACTTGTGCATCTATGTAAGTAATGCGACTCGACTTACTGCTAATGGCGGTGAAGATGAGTTGATGGAGCAATGGAGCATAGAGTAATGGAGAAATGGACATGAGCGACAGTCAGTCTGTATAGTATACAAAGGTCCTGCCTGTATCATGGATGTCGTGTCATGTCCGTCCGTGTCCGTATCCGTGTACTGTACTGTACTGTATAAAAGTGGCTGAAAGGTGGCAGCAATCAAATGGCATGCATATGATGCAAACTACCTGGGTAGTTATCAAAATAGATCACTGCCCAAACTATCCAACAAACACGAGACGATGTGAGACGTGGTGGTGGGCGGGCCGAAACCACTTCCTTTAAACTACCGCAGCCACCACCATTAGTCAACTCGACTGCTCTACCACAAAGCTTGATTGATCATCACCACTCCTCGTAAAAAGCCACACTCGGATTGTGGACGTGAACGTGAAAGCGAAGGTGATGGACTGGCCTGCGGGACGACGGCTTCTCCCTCCCTTCCGTCATCCCATCACACGTAATCCCCCAACAAACATTATGCTCGATTGTACCTATCCGTCCCGAATATCCCTCCACTCATCGCGTCGTCATGTGCAAATCATCCCATCCTCACTCAGACTGACAATCTTTGTTTCCTTTTTTTCTTGGACGTATCGTTTTCGTCTCCACACATTAACCTTTCCGCAGCGATAACCCCATACTGTAGTTGACTACAGGAGTGACAGGCCACAGTACGTTGTACTTACAGTTACAGTGCTGAATGATCCATCCCATCCCTACGCACCATGCACCATGCACGGCAAATCTCGCCAGGATCCCCCAGATTCGCCAGCCTACCGACTCGTCCTCACCGACTGATAAGTTTGGGCAAAAAGCGGCCTAGTACACTACACCCAATGTCGTTCACGCTTCACAGTGGTCCTCTCACTCCAGCTTTTTTCCCCATACCTCCAGGCCACTATGCAGCCCGATAAAAGCGAACCGAACCCTGGCTGCGTTTCCGACCCCTTCCTTGTGAACATGGTATGCAACGGCCGCCGACGGCACACGTCAGACGGTCAGAGCCGACACCAGACACACTCTCCCTCTCTCTCCCTCTCAACCCGCGCAAACAGGCATCCATCCATCTACCGAATCCCTCGTCCTATCCTTGCCCCTTCGGATAGCTATCATCTTCCTTCATTTCGTTTCCGTCGTATACCTGTACCGCCGCGGAGATGTTTGCTTGCTGCTCTTGTCCGTCATCCAAGGCTGTAAGGCAACTATTCCCCTCCCCCCGCGCGCGCGCCGCGTGATCCGCACATCTGTCACTACCTACATTATCGTCCAACATGTCGTCTCTCTCTCTCTCCCCTGTGCCCTCATTCTCTCAGTGCAGCAATAATACCTTCACAATATAGCTCTGCAGCCTCACTCTTCAATCTACCCCTCCTCCCCACCTAGGGGCGGAGCGAGCGAGCGAGATCCCCACTTCACAAAACACGAAAAGACCTCATGATCTTGCAAAAAAACAAAGGTAGAGAAAGAAAAAAAAAGACAACACACGCATACTTGCGCATGCGTGTAATTTCGTCATAGTACCTACGTACCTTCCTCACCTCCTAGCCTACAACCAACCCCTTCCAAATTTTTAAACCCCAAAAAAAAAAGGGGGTGTGGGGTAGAATTCCCGGGTTACGCTGCCTCATCCCCAAGTTTTTGAAAATGCACACACGCGCGCGCGCGCAACGAGGACAACACACATACGTGTACACACGCGCCTCTCAGTTCAAACGATATTCACCTACCTACTTACCTCCCTCTCCACCAATCCACCCACCCCACCACCTACCACCTCCTTACCGCCTTACCACCTACCAAACCAACCACACAAGGGTCCAGTTCAATCCACTTCAACAACTCCACTCTAACTTAACTAGTTAACCTACACTCACTCACGCGCTTACACATGACGCACTAACAACCAAGCAACACCCCTACAACAATCATATAGTTAAAGGTGAACAAGAAGTAAAACGAATTAGGTATAGTATTAACTAAAACTTAGAGTGTCTCGGGGTCTCTTTCGGCGGTAATCGTTTTTTTTTTTCTTTTGGTTTATGTAGGCGGGCGGCTGAAGGGGGGGGAAGAGGTGAGGTGAGGAGGGAAGGGTAGTTTAGACGCTGGTTAACGCGCTTAGGGAGGGGATATTAAAAAGGAAAGAAAAGGGAAAAGAAATAGAAATAGTCTATGTTAAGATTACTTCCATTACAAAATCCACTAATTTTTCTTCTTCTAATAAACAAGCACCATTAATCCTTCTATAGAATATCGTCTAGACTACCTAGATTACTACGTCTACATCAATCAACACCTTAACACCATCTAAAAAGTTGACCTTTTTATATACGAAATCCGCTTTTATTTCCCCCATTTTAGGTTAATAGTTTAGGTTTTTGTGCTTATTTCCCCTATCACAGCACGTACGTACGAGAGAACCTACCTACCTTACCTAGGTACCTAACCTACCTAACCTACCCTCCCTTGCCCAAAAAATAAATAAACGCTGTATATCATAATTTTTTTTAAAATAGCCGACGTTTGCGTCCATACAACCGTTTTACGATCTGCCTTTTTTTTTTGTTAGTGATGTACTACGCGTGGTAACTACACAGTAGAGTGGATGGAAGAAGGGAGATTGAGATCGCGGGACTGGAGATTGAAGATCGAAGGTAGGGGATTGATGGAGATGTGGGTAAGAAGGGGGGGGGATGGGGGGAAGGGTTACGTCATAGGGGGGGTTGGGGGGGCTTTTTGGATTTTTTTTTGGGGGGGAGGGGAAAAGGGATGGGGGGGGAACGGAAGGTATGATGCTGGTTTGTTTTTGTTTTTGATACTACTTTTGGGACTTGATTTGGTGGTGCTGGGGGGGATGAGGTTATATGGATTAGGAAGAGGGTGGTGAGTAAGGTGAGTGATTTATGCTTTTGAAACCAGAATAGAACGGGGGTTTTTTTTTTCGATATAAACTGAAAAAAAAGTTGCATGTTGGCGGTAAAGACGAGTGTTTAAAGAGTGAGAAAGATCAGGGCACAGAATTATCAAACGAACATTCACCAAAGGGGCCAGAGTATTGTGTGTGTTTGATTTAGTATCTCATATCCATTCCATTGAACTTGACCTGCCCCAATTCCGACAAATACAAGGTGGGTGGTTGCCATATCGTCATTGAATCGGTATCAATCCGAACGAGCTTTTCGAGTCCAATATTTGATTTCTACTCCAAAAAGGAATCTGCACCAGTCTGACCTCTGCTCATGATGCGGAGTCGATATAGAGAATCCCCGTACCCTTCCTCTCTTTCTAAACATACTATCGTGCGAACAGCGCTTGGTGGGCACTGAAATCACTCGCAGACGAACGTACCTCAATTATGTCGCTGCTGAAGCAAGCATCATTTCAGCGAGCTGTAGATCTGCTTTTGCTCGTGTGCCCATTTCTTTATGTCTCCATCGGATCTCCACCCTCAAGGACATATGCCGGTATCCTTCCTTCGGCAAAATCCTTTTCTAGTCTCGCCATCTCTGACAAGCTGGTTGCTGCTTTGATTGCTGCCCTCATGCGTTTCTTCTCGTCCTCGGTGTAGATGCGATCCTTGGATGGGCTGTCGGAGCCATTGGTAAAGGTAGGAACCACGAAGCCCTTGGACTTTTGGCCCATGATTTTGGAGGCGAGCTCGGTGGGTTCATCGGCGGTCCCGAAGAGTTCGGCGGCTCGTCGGCGCTCTTGGTCGCGCACTTTGATGAAGTCGAGGAAGCGGACGGACGGGATGCGGAAGATGACCCAGTACCGATAGTTCTAGATTGTGTGAGCTTTCGTTTAAGAGCAAATTGTAAAATCAATGTCCACGTTCAAGACATTGGTGTGGTAGTTTTTTTTGCGCATCCTCAGCAATGTCAGGCAGCTGCCACCGAAAGAATGTATGCTCGCTCACCTCTTTGCTCGTCACCGGGTTGTTTAACAGTGACAGATAGACCAGCTTCTTGAAGCCGCCCAAAGGATCCAAGTCCGCCAGCTCAGTCAGTCTGTTCTTCGTCAGAACCAAGGTCGTCAGGTTCGGTATGCTCGACGAGAGATTGGCTTGAATATTCGAGACGCGGTTTTGTGCGAGAAAGAGCGTACGTAGACGAGGCTGTAGCGGAAAGTTGCCCAGTTGCGCAATGTCGTTGTCCGTGAAGTCAATCGCATCGTTATCCTAGTATAGCATGTTACCAAGCGTGCATAGCATGGCACATTAAACTGAAACCATACCCGCGCTGCTCCCATGTTCTCAATCGCCGAAATTTTGTGTCCTAGAGAATATCGGATTGATATCAATTCAGCTCTTCAAGTGTAGCATCTGCTCTTTTGATACGCACCTCGCAGGTCGAGTTCACGCTCGGTGAGAGGGTTAATGAAGGAAAGGGAACTATTGATCAGATCTGTAGTTAACCTCATATTGGCAGATTTGAAGCTTCCAAGGTTGTCTGGGTTCAAGCTCAAGGTATGTCTGTCGCGTTCTCAAGGCGTGGGGTAGCAACTAAGCTTGAGCGCGAAATTCGTAGTTGCGATGCCAAGATTTTGCTTAGTCACCTAGCTCAGCCCTACGAGGGATATATGTGTACACGTGCAGCCCTAACTTGTTCAACAAGACAAAAAGTGTCATCAATGCATATTTTTGTAGACTCACCGTCATGCATGTGATTCGCGATTGGAAATATACTTCAAGATCTCTACCATTTTATTACGCCTACATAAACATGTACACCACTCCCGACCTGTCCGCGCTGACTACCATTCCATACGGCTGATCGAGCAATGCAACGTCCATGACTTGGTCCAGATGACTCTTGAGCAAGTGTTGTTGCTGCAAGCTGATCAGTCCACTCTTAACACTCTTCTGCTGCGATCGTTTGCTCGAACTCGAGCTTCTACTCTCCCGTCCGCTTCCATCCCTTCCCGCTGGACTCTGTGTTGGAGGCTGCATTAGTCGCTCGGTTATGACGGTCGTGTCGGGCGTAGGCTGAGAAGTGATGTATTGCGGTTTCAATTCGTCAGCAGCCAGACCGCTTACAACCGTTGAGGTTTCGTGTCGTGAGGTATCCCAATATCGTACCTTCCAGTCTGGCCCTGCGGTGAGGAGGAATGTGTGTAACTTTGACTCGGGCTTATCGTCAATAGCTTGGGTAGCTACGACAAGTGCACGGATTCCCTTCTCCGGTATGCTGCTTGCTGTCGGTAGCATAGAAGTGGAAAACCTGCCCAGCATGCCACCTGATTTTTCATCGTCCATGTCTAAGAGCGTTGTACTCTTTGAGCCCTGGTCTTTACTGTTACCGACACGGTACACCTCCTTACATATTAATTTTGCAAAGTCCCAGACGGTGACTTCACCCTGGCCCGTCCCGCCTGTAATATACAGGCGAGGGTTGCGTGTGCGAGGAAGATGGAGTCGGTGAATCGGAGCAGCATTTTGGAATACCCATGCTTTGAGGCGAAGTTTGAAGCGTAGATCCCAGAGGTCCAGTACACCGTGAGAGGTTCCAAGGAGGAGCCAGTGAGCCCTTCTGTCCACGCAAAAACATGTGGGCGTACCATGGTCAAGCGGGTTCTTTAATGTGAATAACTCCACCATCGTTCGCAAATCAAGTGCTACGACATTTGACGTGTTCGTCGCCAATACGAGGACTGATTTGCTATCCTCATTGTAGTGTTCTGACCAGACGGCATGATCGCCTTCAGGTAGCTGGTATTCCCGGAGAAGCCTTGGTCGGCCGAACTTTCTGCTCCCGTCATTGCCGTCGTAGCTGTCCATTCGAACTACGTGTACACTTCCATCGCTTCCTGTAGCAACGAACGAGTATGTCTGTTCTACGAATACCAAGCTTGTCACTTTGACACCTTCACTCAATCTGTAAGTTTGTCGAGAACGTCGGCTCACGTTACGCTCCAAGCGTGAAGTATCCCAGATCTTCACTGTACCATCGTCAGAACCGGTGATGAAGAAACTCTGGTCCGGCGCAACTATAATCCTATTCACCGCAGCAGTGTGTTCACTTAGCGTCGCAACGAGCGTACCTTCGGGTCGCCAAGGTACACCAGTCGGGGATGAATGTGCGTCTTTATGTTTGATATGCTGAGGCCGGCCAGAGGGTTGGATACGTGGCCCGAACTCCATTTCACCCGAAGGATACCTCTCCAGAAGCATAGAATCGAGCAACTTCAGAACGGCAGGGTCATTTCCAGTGTAATTATGCGCATCTCTAAAACGTGCCCGTGAAGGACTATCGCGTCTATGCTCGACTGCCAAAGGCGATGGTGGCTGTCGAGTGCGAGATAGTTCTCGCGCATGGTTCCCGTCTACCCTCCCTGTCGCATTTGCAGAGGTCGTTCCAATCTCAGCTAACGCCTTATCACCCCGGTTGAGAAGGCTTAGTGCACTTCCCCGGTGACGCAGGGAGTGCGCATGGTCTCCGCCTGTCAAAGATCCGATTGGGGATTGAGTTGTGGCATCTCGAGGAACCTGAAGAGAGTTTCGGCGAGGATCGGTAGTTTCAGACGAAGGAGAATCAAGGCCAGAGCGAATGTCACTGGGCGATAATGAGAGTTTTGGACGAGCTGGAATTGATATTCGACGTCCTCCGCTTTCTTCACGGGCCAAGCGGTCGGCCTGTGTGTCAGCATGAGCAAATCTTCGTGAAGCCAGCGCATCGGCGTCGGTTGTAGATGCATCTAACAGAGCATCTCGAATCGTTCTGGGCTGGTAGCTATCGTCCTGAACCCCAGTCTTTCGGGTCTGTTCGACTGTTTGGCGTGCATTCTCGAAGAGGACCGTGAGAGGTTGTATATTCAAATCCTTCAAGGCGACAATGCTATTAAATCTTGATGAAGGTGTCGTTGTTGTGTCCATTCTTCGACGATGAACAACTCTCCAGATAAATTCCCGCAGTGCGACGAGCTTGAAATCATCATCTGCTGTCATACCTGCATTTCGCAGTTTCTTTATCCACAGTTCGTCTTCCTCATTCTTCTGCATTCGCTGGAGAACTTTCGGGTCAAGCTCTTTTCCAGATATACTCGGTAAGGTGTCTTCGGAGGTTCCGAAACTGAAGGTTTGCTGTTGTCTTGCAGGTATCCAGAAGAGGCCTTTGGGTGATGAGCTAGCCCAATTCGATGCCATCTCTATGATGATCTTAGGCAGCGGTCGTTTCAGAGCATCTAGTATCTTCAGTTCTGAAAAGTCGGACGGCACGACTTTCAAATAAGGTCTGATTAAGTTGACCAAGATGCTGTGAGTATCCGCCACAGAGAGATACTTCGAAGCTGCTGATATGAATTGAGCTGCTGCTTCCCGTATCCAACTGTTGGGGTGCATGGTCAGGCGAGCAACTATATCCACCAGCTCCCATGTCTTGGACCGTTGGAATAAACCAAGCTCTGCGATTGAAGAAAGAGCGCGAATCACTTTTTCAACCACAAATTCTTCTGGATCGGTCAGTGCCTGCACCATCAAGGGCAGGATGTACCCTTCCAGACTCGCGCCTCCGACAAATACCGCGACACCTACGATGGCCTCAAAGAATGCGCATTTCAACATCCAGTCTGGATCATTCAGGTACGTATTCAGGTGACTTAGCACGACATCGTTGGCTTTGGGGCTTCCGAAGAAAACGCATAGTTCAGATACGGATTTGAGCATGGCACGGCGTACAGCAGCGTCAGAGTCAGTTAGAAGCGCTTTGGTATGATCTTCGAACGCATTGACAAGAGTTTGTCGATCCGAATCGAATTGATTTCGATGAGCGGAAGATGTCAAATCTTCCTCTGTTTCAGGGTCGGAGACAGGGAGAGTGCCTCCAGCACGCAGAGCCTGGACAATATCCAGATAGCGGGCAGCAGTTGTAGCCAATGGGCCGATACACCATGCATAGTGCATACGTATAAGTGGGGATGTTGGTGAGGTGGAGCTCGGGAGATAGGCTTCTAATCGAGGCAACACATATTCAGGTATTACGTACGCGTTGATTGGCGATACAACGTTGACCATGGCTAGGATTTGTGTCATTGTTCGCAAAGCCGCTATCTTTACCTGCTCAGATCTATCTGTTAATAAAGATGCTGCGTATGGTACAACTCGGTCAAGTTTGGCTTCATCTGTGAGCCGTTCAGCGAAGGCTAAAAGCAACTCTAAGCCTCGGAGTCGAGCTGACGCCCTAGCTGTGCCTCTCAAACAGGAGACAACAATAGTCAGAAAGATGAGATTGCCATCGTCTACAGCCAAACTCGGCGTTGGTGTGGCCTGGTGCTGATAATTTGGAATGTCGATACAAAGCGGGAAAAGCTTCGCATTGGGCTTCGGGGGTGAATGCTGAGGTTTGGAAGCTAAATTGCCTTCGTTGTTCGAAAGTAGATGTGAAATCTTATCGAAATCGCTGAAAATCTGTTCTATTCTTTCGTCCGGCTCACCAAGATGTTCTGTCGCTGTTGTAACCGGCTTACGACCAGATGACGAGTCTGTGATGGAATGCATGTATTGCTGGAGAAATCCGTAAAAATAATGCGGAAAAACCTTGCCTCGCCAATGTTCGAGATAGTCTTCGGCTGACATGCGGGAATTTGGATCAAGTTGTATCATGTGTGCAATAAGGTCTCGAACATCCTTGTCTTGAATCTTGCTTAGATGCGAGTGTGTAGGATCATACTCTCCTTGTCGATATCTGAAGATTTGACTTAACGAGAATATGGGAGATTCGATAAAGAGCTCGGCTATCACACATCCTACACTGAATATGTCCATGGCCCACGTTATAACACCTTCACCTTGCGGCTGAACCTCGGGGCCGAGAAAACGCTCTGGGGCGAGGTAGCAGGTACGGCGTCCAGACATATCAAAGTAGAAGGAGAAATCGGCTGGGTTGTCCTCGGGTAAGTATGCCGGTTTGTAGGAAGCAGAGAAATCGGTGAGATAAAGCCAGTTCCAGGATGTGACGAGTACATTTTCGGTTTTGATATCGCCATGATAAAGATTACGAGCATGGCAATCTCGCACAGCGCAAAGCAGTTGGAATGAGAGCCACTTCTTCTCGATCTCTTCCAGGAATGGACGGGTGCTGTAGAACGTTAATGCTATTCGCATTTTTTGATTCGATATGCTTACCTCAGTCGATCATAGAGAGAACTGTGTATGTATTGGCGGACAAGATATCCCCCAACCGCAGTCTCGATGATACGGTTGTAGCCCAGGGCATTTGGCACATCTGCGAGTAGTTTTCGTTCCTCTAAATAATATTAGATAAACCAAGAAACCCGGAAAACGTTGGATTTCGCTTTATGCTGGATTCTAAAAAGAAGAAGTACCAACCAGAAAGACGTTTAGCATAGACATCTAGGTTGAACTGGGCATATGGCTTCATCACTACTCTTGTGACAACCAGCCCATCTCTATGACGTGCTCGGACCGATTTCATGAACCGGGCAGCACCGAGAGACTTTTCATACTGAAGATCCGAGAGCTCCGGCACATCGATGTTGGCCGAGCCAGCGGAAAGCGTAGTGAGAGAGAAGCCTTGCCCCATGGTGACAAACGAACTAGGCTATCTTATGGATGCCTCCCGGGGCGCATGTTGAGGGTGTAATATATGGAGGTTTGCGGGGCTTCGAGCGTGGCGATCTATCGAACCATTATTGAAGTAGTATGCAGGGGAGACAGATAATGTCGTCGCGTTTGTAGAAGTGACTGCTTATGTGCTTCAAACGTCGTTTGGAATCATGTGCAGTCGAGGTCATCCACCGTCGTTCACCAGCCACGTTCCTAGCCATCAGAAGCTATTCCACAAAGGGAAAGGCTCGACTGGAGGCACATTCATGTTAGCCCCACGTAAACACGTATTTCTCTGTCTTCAACGACAGCGCCGAAGTGCCATTTTATTATGGCTTCGAACAAAAAAGAAAACGTTGTGTTTTTCCACCCTGACCTGGGTATTGGTGGAGCCGAGCGCCTGGTCATCGATGCTGCAGTAGGCCTACAGAACCGCGGGCACAAAGTCACCATCTTCACGTCGCACCGCGACACCCGCCACTGCTTCGACGAAGCCCGCGATGGTGAGCCTCCTGCGATGCTTTGCAACTCCCGTCGCTTATGTGTGAATACAAGGTAGCTGAGACTCTTTCCCTGAGATAAGGTACCCTCGACGTGCGCGTGCGCGGAAACACCGTCATCCCTCCGACAATCCTGGGTCGCTTTGCCATACTTTGTGCCATCCTCCGGCAGGTACATTTAATACTCCAGATTGCTCTATTTTCTAGCGAGCTCGCCGATATCAAGCCTACCGCCTTCTTCGTCGATCAGCTCAGCGCTGGCATCCCCCTCCTCCGCATACTGCAATCCAAAGTCCGCATCATCTTCTATTGCCACTTTCCGGACAAACTGCTTGCGAAGAAGGGCGGGTTGTTGAAAACGTTATATCGAGGGCCGTTCGATTGGTTGGAGAGCTGGAGCACAGGATGTAGCGATACGATCGTGGTGAACAGCAACTTCACGAAGGGTGTCTTTGCCGAAGCCTTCCCCAAATTGACGTACAGAAAGCCCGGCGTCGTCTATCCCTGCGTTGATACCCAGAGCGAGAGTCCTGTTGAGGAGGTCAAGCCTCTGTGGGAGAAGAAGAAGGTTCTGCTCAGTATAAATCGCTTTGAGAAGAAGAAAGATGTTGCGCTAGCCATCAAAGCATTTGCAGGTCTCTCGCCGCAGGAGCGCAAGGATGCCAGATTGGTCATCGCCGGCGGATACGACCCTCGAATTGCAGAGAACGTCGCAACATACACCGAGCTCTGCGAACTGGCCGACTCGCTCAAGCTGAAGCATGCCACTGCGAAGACTGTGGTAACTGCACAGGCAATCCCCGATGATATTGCCGTTCTCTTTCTCCACTCTGTACCTAATGCGTTCAAAGCTACGCTGCTTTCTACGTCCCGGTTGCTGGTCTACACCCCGCGCAACGAGCATTTCGGCATCGTCCCTCTCGAAGCTATGTTAGTAGGCACTCCTGTCCTTGCCGCAAACGAAGGTGGTCCTACCGAAACAGTCGTCAGTGGACAGACAGGGTGGTTACGCGACGTAAGCAAGGTGCAAGATTGGACAGAAGTCATGCGCATCGCTCTGGAAGATGGCGAGGGTGAAGAACGGTTAAAGGAGATGGGTAAATGGGGCCGTGAGAGGGTCATATCTACATTTTCAAAGGAAAAGATGGCTGAGACGTTAGAGACGGAGATCCAAGATATGGAGAAGAAGACTGTGCGACCACCAGTGATGCCCTTTGAGGCTGCAGTGCTGGCGGTTGCTGTGATGGGGGCTTTGGCTGCATTTTCCATGTGGACCAGTATTAAGCAGGTGCAAGAAGCCGGAAAGATATGAGATAGACAATATTGCGCGCAATAGCGCCTTCAATTGTACATGTGTATAACTCTCTTGTAAATTCACCACATAGCAAATATAGTAAATCCTTCGCAGCAACGCTTACATGAGTAGCCCCACGAGCACCTGGTATTCGCACTTCTCCTATTCAAGTTCTCTGAAAGCCATAGTGTGAGGTTTGTCGACTAACACGCAGAATATAGCTAAAAAAACACCGATTTTTTCTTAAATTATCTCCAAAAGCCGCAGAACTCATTCCAAGAGCAGCCTTTCACAAGCCAGTCATAGCCACAGCCTCCGCGCACTGCTTAACCACTAAGAAGCTCCGCTCTGTTTTCCGGTGGGTCTTCTGCGAAACACTAAAACAGGCAGAACGAAAAGTGGGGCAAATTTGGCAGGAAAACTTTGCCTCATGCAGCGCCCAAACGCATCACCCTTCAAAGCCCACTTTGTATATAAGAAGTTTGAGCTCTCTTCTTTTCACAAATCAAGTGGCATCAACTCCTGTGTAGTGTAGCGGTTATCACACTGGATTTTGATATCAATATCAAAAGTCTTCCAGTAACCCCAGTTCGAATCTGGGCACGGGATCACTTGCAAGTCGCTTCTTTTGCTTTTTTGCGGTTTTTTTAACACAGATGGAAAATTCGGCTGCGCTTTTACATGGGTACGAGATGGCTTGGTATACAGGCTTTTTTTCGCGCGTATAGGTGCTTGGAGTTTTCAAATAGTGTGGATGCAAAATAGGACATATATGGCCTTTAAACAATGGAGGTAAACTGTACAACTCCCTCGGTATGGACGGAACATTTGCTTCGTTCCCAATCTTCGTGCAGCCAGCAACATCACACTAGAGTATATCTTATATTGCAGAATGTTGACCGGTGTTTGCTGGCTGGTTGCATCCAAGGAATGGATAGGTCCAGCCATCAAAAGCGTCACCTCTTGCAAATCCTCTTCCTTGGTAAATAGCCGCAAGGCCTATCTCGTAAAACCAGCTAAAAGATCGAAACGGGATTATTAATTAGTGGAACAACTTCCCAAAATGTCTTTCCTTCTTAACGAAATACTTGTGGCTGAGCTTCCACACAACTGCCACCCGCTGGTAGATACTTCCACTGTGGTAGCAACTTTGGAACCGCTCCTAGGTGATACACAGCACACATGAGCACTGCAGCGCTTCGACCGATAAATTTTGACAAGCAAGCTCCTGAGACGCTAGATCAAGCCGGGCGGGTACTTGAAGACGCTGCCGAATATCTGTCTGGTAAGACTACGCGTAAAGCAGTATCACACATACATTGAATGCCATTGCTTCTTTCAAGGCAAACATACAGTTGGGTAACTAACAAACAGTAACTCAAGCTCACTCACCGGAAACAAAACACACGGGAAAAGCAAACGTCTGCGCGATGCCGACAAATAGCCAGCAGATCAGGTGGAGACCGCGACGGGAACTAGTTGAGTTGTAACACATGCATTATTATCCCAGATTGTGCTACTCGTGATCCGCACCGCCTTCCTTTCCATCGCTAACTACCGTGACTGTTTCAACAAGATTTCAAGCGTGCGTGCCCACTCACCAACATTTGCAAAACCTGAACCTCGCGCGAATCTGCAGGCAACACCAAACACTAGATCCTCGAAATGGCACATGCGTGGGATACCTATCACTTGCTCCTGCGTTTCTAGAACAAGACACTTCGGATACATAGTTGTTTGCCCTGTAGTACAACTATCCGAGGGATCCACATGAATGTATGCATGTGCAACCGACTCCTATCGGCGATGTTTGCTTGCTAACAGTTTTAGACAAGTCCATCAATATGGCTCCCACCTGTCCTATCGATATGAAAGCAGCATGCATGTACTTAAGAAGTCAATTCCCCCCAGGTATCCTGACCATTGAGCAGTGATCAACTCCTTCGGTCCACAACATCGCCGACACAGGATCGGTTTTTATATATACTTTTGAAAAAAATTTATACAACAACCCGCGCTGATAGGTTGAAAACAGAAGGAAGGTATGTAGAGAGAATTATTACAACTTTTACTAGCTAACTTGTACTAGCACTTCTCATGTGGGAGGCGTACGGTAATCAAGTGCAATCAATTAACACATCAGGTTTTACTCAGCGCCTCCTAACATGCCCCCAAAATGACCCTATACAACCTAAATACCAGTATAAGGGACGAGCCCTACAGATGAAAGTAGGTTCTCGCGATATAAGTCTTATAAAAGTGATCCTAGGGCAGGACACGAACCCTCCAAGCGCACAGCCAATAGCCCAACCTCGTCCACAAACAACCTCTCCGCTTCGTCCAACAAACAGCATACAAATGAGCCTCGCCGTTTGCATCATCGCGGCAGCGGTCGAGATCTTCGCGATCTGCGAGCCACGGACAGACTTCAAGGCGAGTACCTGCAAATCATCAAGGCTGGGATCACAAAGCTAACGCGAGTGCAGAAACTCTCCGAGGCGACCTCATTGAACTACTGCAACAACACTGGGTCTCACGATTACTTCTGAGCTCTATGTAGTGCAGAAGACGTGGACTGACGACGAAAAGGCCTGTGGAAAGCTAGTACGACTATAACGCGCCATCACTGGGTTAGTATCAACCCACGGTCTAAGGTTCCACTAGTCTCGTGAGGGTCTTCAAGTCTTGCGCGTCCCTCTTCACTCTCCTAGGGACATGAAGGCGTTGATAAAGAAAGAGAAGGACTTCAAGGACTACAAGAACATCACCAAGTCTTCGTCCCTGACTACAGTGACTGGTTCCGGAAGTATCTGAAATCTCGCGCGCGCCTGGTTGTGCACAGGAGCTCGGGCTGGCTGATGGTCATCACCTTCTTTGACCTCACGATCTTGCCTTCTTTAGCCTCATCACGCCGCCTTCCTTGGCTTCACGACCACTTTCTCATTCGCTTCACGGCCTCATCTTCCACTTGACGACATTGTCTCCATCTGTCTCAGAACCCCACCTTAATCCACCGGACGACCTTCACCTTCTGCGTCAAGCTTCATCGCCATGCCAGGTCAGCTGCACGGCTGGGGCAGAAGCGCAGAGGGAACACTGCCCGAATCCCATGCGTATCCCGCTTTGGAGGACTTATTATATACAACTATTCACCTATCGTATACGGATCCAGCTCCTATGCGACGACACACAAAAGAATGCGTCGCCAGTGATTCATCGCCTACATTTATACACCACACACACACACTTATATACTACCTCTCTTCAACTGTAACAAATATATACCTTCGACCATGCGCGCAGCTATCTCACTTCCAGCCGTCTTAGCGAGATTCAATATACGCTCGACAGCATCCAAGGACTGTCCGTCTCTTGTGGATAACTATGGTTTCTTTAATAGCGCACAGCCAATAGCCCAAGATAAGAGTTAATTGCCTGAGGAAAAACCTGCCAGCCTAGAGGACTATCCTGCGTAGAAATGCAATGCTCCTACGCACAGGGATCATGTTTATGGTATAGGCCTAGAGACAATAATTCCTGTAACTACAAATACGTGTCCAGTATACAGGAGTTGTTATATTTCTGGACACATATTTATAATCCTAACTGTTGTCAAGTGCAGAAACTAAGAGAAAATAGTATTATTCTACTAGGTTTCACCCTCCTAAAAGGTGTCACCTTTTTAAAGGTTAAGCCTGACTACCGTGTCAACAACGATGGCATCCTCATCGACATTGACAAAAACTAGGTCCCTGGGTGTCTTAAAAACCTAGGAGGGTTAGCTGATAACAGTGAAAGCTAGCCAGGAGACGACCCTTCGCCTGGAGAAGATAGTGAATCGTCCACACCTGACTCCGGCCCTTCACTTTCTGGTGCAGCTCAGAAGCGCGGTCACGAGGCTGGTGGGCGAGTGACGAAGAACCAAGAAACGAAGAACCAAGAAACGAAGAGCTGAGTGACGAAGAATTATGAGGTGCGATGGGGCTGCTCTCTTATTTGAACTATTTACTTTGCCCGCCTACGTTTTGATTGTTCCTAGCGTTTTCTAAAAATTACTACCTATGTAGTTGACTGCGCCGATCCAAGTTGTACTTCACGTACGGGCCACCGAAGATGCAACAGGCAAATGACAACAACAACTTAGTTGCAGATGCAGCTGTCCCACATTAGGACGTAACCCACCTGCCGGGGACTTTTCCATCAAGAGCGGTCGACACGAGTTTACTATACATCGAACGCAAGTCCGGATACCCTTCGACGACATGGCTCATGCAGAATTCGGGCTTGGTCAACAATGCGGACGACGTGTACTTTATCTAGTTTAGACACTCCACTAAGCTGTCTGCGGTCCCTAAGTTCCCGTGCGCAGCCCTCCACATAACGTGGGAGAACTCTAAATAGCGAGAGATGGTGCCGTCTGGAGGGGCTTGTGGCACGATACGTGGTATCCCCAGGTTCACTTGACCGAATTTCCGGAGCGGTTGGTGTACGGAGACAGCGACTCACGGATGCCTTTGATCGCTCGCGGCAGGGCAAGATGCTGAATGACTTTGAACTAAACACAAAAGTCCGCAAAAAGGCCAATTGGAAACAATGACTCGTTGACCCTGGCCTGTTCGATTCTTCTGTCCCAAGACCTGGAGTGGGGAGCAGGATGTCGCAACAAGGGCACCTACTACCAGACCATCGTTGACTACAGAATCACTCAAGTACAGCTATGGCAACGGAATCAGCCGCCAAGGTGTCTCGCGGTTTGTGGGATAGATTGACCGATTTCTTTGATGTTCTTAGGTTTCCTTTGTTCACTGATTACTAGCAAATAGCTAGCGCTGGATGAAGCTTCTGGGTACGCGAAGAAGAACGGTGTAAACGATCGGTTGGTAGTAGACGGTGAATGAACCAATATTTGATGGGTCTGCCAATACAAGTACCCAGCATGTACATATTAGAGCTCTCTCTCGATATCTGAATATCAGCTTCTTCCTCACATTTTGCCCTAGCCATTACTGTGACCTTCCCCAGAAAATCCTGACGATGTCGGAAGAGCAACAGGTTTTCCTTTTTTCATGTTGGAAAGATTCATCTACAATGTTTGAGCGGTCAAAGATGCGACCATACTCTCTCTCTCTCTCTCTCTCTCTCTCGTTAGGCCAGAAAACTTTCTTTACAACATCAACAGCAGCCGCAAGAAAAAGGGACAATAGGCACTCCGACGATTTTTCGCACCTAGACGACGAGGACTGTGACGCCAGCGGTAGGGAGGACGGCAGCAATTGAAGACTGGAGGAGATGAACGACGGCCTGACCTCCAAAAAAACAGGCTGCTAGGTAAAGCTATTAGGCTGATTACACTGGCAATGGAGCCCTTGCTTCGCGAAGAGGCATCTGATCAACTGAAGAACTGAGTTCGGGCCTGTTTGGAAGCGGAGGACTGATGCAACATGAGGGGCATGGGGAGTACGGCATGTTCAAATGTCTTCAATGTCAGACAAGATCAAGCCAGGTGGGGGAGGGGGGGGGGGGGCGCGCAGGTGACACGCTTTCGCTACCAAGACTTTTCTTGTGCCAAAGCCTGTGGTGAAGTTCAAGCAACAAGACGAAACAGAATACGGCGAGTGGTATGTCAATGAGGTCCGGGATTGCCAGAAACGCTACGACAACACGCGTGTGTGGTGGTACAAGGTAAAGTAGCTGCCGCTGCATGAAAGGACGACTCACTTGAGTCAAGGCGGGCGATGAGCTATGGCGGCGTAGCATGGGATGCAGTAAACCAAGCATGTCAAGACTAACAAGATAAAGACTGAAAAACTAAAAAAAAAAAAAAAAAATCAGTGGGGAAGAGCTGGAGGATAGATAAAGCAGTCCAGACAAAAGACAAAAGAAGGGAGCTAGCTGGAAGAAGGAGTTAAGAGAAAATATATAATCACGCGCGATGTGACAACAAAAACGAACGAGAAAAAAGCTATAGAGGATATCCGGACTACACGAAGGGCATCGATGTGAAATTCAATTTTTACCATGGTTGTTGCATACATAGAATTCCGAATGTTTTAAAAGTCCTTTGTCTGGCGTACCGTGCGTACATCTGAGAACGGGGGGGATAGAACAAGGGTTATCTAACTAACTACGTTATATAAGAACTAGTTCTCTATCTATATAGTACGAAATATCATGCGTGCTGCGTGTGTCTTGAAGTAAGATTTAGACAATATCCGTATCAAAGGCAACAAATGTACCCAACTATCAAAAAAACTTAGTTTACTACATAATAAGGAAGTTGCTTGGCTTAAGAAACAAACAAAGAATCCCAGAACACATAACTGGTTCATATATAAAACTTTTTTTTTTTTTTTTTTTGGCAAACTAAGCTACAATTCGTTTGTGGTGCGTGATTGAACATATTTTTGTGAGTCTACCACTTAAAACTTAACTTGCCTCATGCCTCGATTTTTTTTTAACTGAAGTTCCGGCCTGCAACGAGTACCATGGGATCTCCCTAACCCCCTACACCCCCTCTCATCCTCCCCTTCCCCCTTCTTCCCCCTTCTTCCCCCTTTAAAAAACCCACTTAACCACTACTAACCACTAATAACTACCTACCTTACCTACCCTACCTACCCATCCCATCCCATCCCATCCCATTCCATCCCATTCCTCCCTTCCTCCCCCACCAAAAACCCCTAAACCCAACCCTAAACACAAAACATAAGCTTACTCCCCCTATACCATACCATACCATCTGTCCAATCCAATCCAATCCAATCCAATCCAATCCAACCCAATCCAATCCATATAATCTTATTCTATTAAATTATACCCACTAACTAAGTAACTAACTAACTAACTATACATACATATATAAACATCTCTCTCAGCTATTGCTAATCCTTACGTTTTTCTTGCTTACGTACCTAGGTAAGTTTTTACTTACACACACACACACAGATATATATATATATATATAGATTCTTAGTTAGTTAGTTACTTCAACACGACTTATTTCAAAACGTACACACATAGGGAAAAAGGGAGAGAGTTAGAGGGAGAGAGAGTTAGAGAGAGTTCTCCACTTAGTAAGATGAGTTGAAGTGAAAAGAAGCTTAGGTAAGGCAAGGTAAGGCAGGCAGGCGGGCAGGAAATAGGCTTCGACCAAATCCCCTCGTTGCCTTGACTTGACAGGCTTGACTGACGTTAAGGCGGGGGAGGGGGGTGGGGCTGTGTTTTTTTATTGATACTCACACTCACACATGTATGTATGTACACACATATACCAATGTATACATACCCCACCACAACTAGTGAACAAACACACAAAACGAGTCTAAACATCGGTAGACGGATAGGTACTGAAGATTTTCTTTTCACAGTATAGAATTATTTTCATAGAAAGGGTAAGTAAGAATACGAGAAAGGGTAAAGATGTAGGAAAATGCAGGAGACGGTGGGAGGGCGGGTTATTCAACAAGGAGAAAAAAATGTAGAAGAAAAGAGAAGAAAATGGTAATAAAATGTACTAAGCTTGGTTATTGTTGTCGTAGTCGCCGTCGTCGTCGCGTGTGCGTACGTACGTACGTAAACAGATAAAAAAAATGAAGAAGCATCAAGTCTGGGAACGAGTATCTCTGTTTTCGGATCCACCCCACCGCACCCCCAAAAGCCGCCCGGAACGAACAGGAAGATGGAAAAAAGACAATTTACCAAAAATGCCAACGGGAAATGAAAAGGAGAGAGACAGAGGAAATCTGGACCAAGAGGAAAGTCTAAGTAGACGGAGAGGTGGGAATGAGCCACCAGCCTGCTGAGGAGAAGGAAGAAAAGAAGAAGAAAACGAAGAAAAGTAAGAGATCGATCCGGCCCTGGAGAATGCTTAGCACCGTGTCCGGGCACCGTGCCCAGCAGCAAGCATGATACCCGTATCAAAACACCGAGCCCCAAAAAGCGAACCCAAAGAGGAAATCGAAGAAGTGAAGAAAGGCCCCGAGACGGGCCAAGTCGAGTTAAACTGCCAGTACATGCTAATGGTATCATTGTTTCCCTCCATCTCCGAGGCGCGGTCGCGGCATGTATACGGTGGTTGGGCGGTGGCTCCGAACAGCGACGGGTCGTTTCCCTCGTTCTCCCCATGCCATACGCGCACAACGTGGCCAGCTCCTACATGACTACACAGCAGCATCCACCCTTCTTCTCCCCCTCTTCTCCATCTCCGTGGCTGAAGCCGTTCATTTGGCCGCCGGTGCCTGGTGCGCCCGTGTATGATGACATCTCCTTGTTGTACCTGCGGATCTCCCGTACGATGTCGTAGAATGCGTTGTCGACGTTGATGCGTGACTTGGCCGAGGTCTCGATGAATTTGCAGCCGAATTGTCGCGCTAGGTTCTGGCCCTCTGTCTGGAGCATTAGCAGGGAACGGATATAGCATGGCAAGACATGGCCACGCGTGGTTGGTGTAACCCAAGGGGAAATGGGACCGAGACATGGGACGCACCTTGTGTTGACACCTCTCGCTGGCTCTCGAGATCGCACTTGTTGCCGACGACAATCATGGGGAAGTAGTCCTTGTCCTTGACGCGGAGTATCTGTTGTTGAAAGGTCATGATTTCCTCGAAGCTTTGGCGGTTCTCTATCGAGTAGACAAGCAGGAAGCCCTCGCCGGTCCGCATGTATTGTTCCCGCATGGCCGAGTATTCCTCCTGTCCGGCGGTATCGAGCACGTCGAGTAGGGCGACTTCATCATCGATGACACACTGCTTGCGGTACGAATCTGTCCTGTGTTACCAGCTGGCCGGCGCACGCGTCGGGTATGCGCATGGAGCGACTCACCTTCAATTGTGGGATCGTACTCGTCGACGAAATGGCTTTGGATGAGTTGGATGGTTAAACACGACTTTCCGACACCTCCGCCGCCGACCACTACCAGCTTATATTCTCTCAGAAACTGTGGTGCAGGTCAGTCAGCGAGGCGGCGCAGGATGCGGACGGATGAATGGTGGAGGAGAGATGGACGGGGGGGAGAGAGAGAGAGAGCAGGAGGGCCAAACGCACCTTGGAGGCCATTATTATGTGTGTGGAATGTGAATGAGAAGATAAGGGAAGACGAAGGCGAAAGCGGGTATAATGGTATTAGATGGCGACAGTATTATTGAGATGGCGCAGGCGCTGGCGATGGCAGGCGTAAGCGCGGACGTGATTTGTGATTGTGGATGTGGGAGTGGGAGTGGGAGGTGATGGTGATGGTGAATGGATGGATGGGGTGAGGTGAGGAGCGGAAGCGGTAGAAGCTAGCGGCGCTTGAGATCAAGGGAGGAAGGAGCGGAGGTAGTGTAGTGTGAGGGAACGAACGAACAGGAGGCAGGGGCGATGGGGGAAGAGGGAAGGAACTTCAAGGAGGGGGCCGTGGAGCAATTGCGAGCGAGTCGGTTGCTTGATGGTGGCAACAGTGCGTGCGTGCGTGCGTGCGATGCAGTGCTCTGTTCTCCTCTGATGTGGTTATGGGATGCGAAACGGGAGGTTTCTTTTTCCTGGACAATTCCAAAGAGGATGAGGAGGAGGAGGAGGATGTCCAAGGTGTCTGGGGCGGCGAGGCGCTGATGGTGTGGGACAGGATGTGTGGGTTTGGCTACGGGCTATGATGGGCTACGGGCTAGCTGTGGGCTATGGGCCATGGGCTATGGGGGATGGGATGGGATGGGATAGGATGAGATGGGACGTGATGAACGACCAGGGCCTTGGACACACGACGAGCACGGTGTACTGTAGTCTTGTCTCTTGGGGCAAGGCACGCGCAGACAGACAGTCTACAGACAGACAGACGGACAGACGGACGCGATGCAGACAGACAGCAGAACGAACGAACGACCGACCAGAAGGAACAGAACAGAACAGCCGGCCGATGCACCCACCAGCCAGTGGCCGGCGCGGGCAAGTCTCTCCCAAGGCAGATGGGCCGTGGGCCGTGGCAGAGGTGGTCTGGTCGTTTTTTTTTCTGCGGGCTTGCGTGCATGCTGATTCGTAGCCACAACGTTGGCTCGGGGCGCCCGCTGCCTCTGCCTCTGCCTGCCTCGACCACGCCCAAGCACACTCCTGCACCCTTCCATCCTTGCCCGACTGCCAATCCGTCCATCAATTCACCCCATTCCCGCCAGTTAGACGTCGCCTTGCTTGCCATGCATGGAATCGAACGAGTCCATACTCGAATATTCATCAATCATCACGCTAAGTATTCCAACATTGGCCTGTACACCATCTACCTAATACAATACACAATCTGTCTACACAGTATTGCCCTCCCGCGACAATCTACTTGCACGCCTGCGCGATTCAGTCGCTCCCCCTCAACCTGATCCAAAACAAGGTCACGCCTATCTATACCTTTGGTCGGTTATCCCACGTACGCTGTAACCAATGATCATTGATGCATGCATGCATGCATGCACCTGCAAGTTGCAACTGCCAACAGCAACCTGCCTACAGGGAGCTATGGGCAGCTCTTCATATAATTATCCCAAATCGGCACACCTTCGACATCCCCCCAATCCATAGTCCGGGGAACGCCATGTATGTTTATATATATATACATATATATTTAAACCCTCACATACATACATATATACATTCATACATGAACACGTTGATGTCGCAGCTTGCTTGTCCGCTCACATTGGATACACCCGCTTCCCAGCACTGCGGTCCCTCGCCTCGAAAAATACGAGCCATCAGAGCATCCCTCCGGACCAAAAAGGCAAAAATGGCAGAGACAGGGGGGTTAAAGCGGCACTGAGTCGTCTCTTGGTCAACATCTGCCTACCAAGCAGTTAGTCATGAACTATTCCAACGACACCTACTCGGTGCTATTTCATGTTCTGGCTTTCTTTTCCCTCGTGTCATCCCGATCCCAGCATCCGTCGTCCGGTTCATTTCCCCCCCCTTCTCTTGCCCTTGGCTTCTACGCAACTAGGGCCCGATGTTGTCCAAACCATCATCGCATCGCACCTTCCTTCCCCCAGTTCGCTAAACCGTTAACCACGCGCTATCCCCGATGTGCGCCATCCCCCTTCCATCCAATCACCCAACTCCTCCTCACTACAGTACTTTAGCATCCAAGCCTAACCCTTACCATATCATGTATCCGCCAATTGCTCCCACACTTCGAACCACTATTCATCTCTCCATCACGAACAACCCCCGCCCCCTTTTTTTCTATTATCCTACAGTGCTCATGTATTCTGCCAAGTTACCGTATTGTCTGTCCCCGAACCCTGGCCGGGGGGGGAAAAAAATTAAAAATTCGAGCATCCAATACTGCGACCAGACCAGTGCAGATCCAATAGCACACGCGATAACAGACACACGCACCCGCAGATAAGTACGCCGACGCGCAGTCTGCCCGTTTCACATGACAAACCCATGTATGCATGCACGCGGGCGCCATTGGGAAACGCGGCCGACCCATCCCAAGACCCATTCCAATTGCAGATTGCAGACCCGTGTTTGTGTTTGTGTGCGCCGCCTCTTTGGCGCCCATGGCTCTGGCGAGTCACCGTCGGTTATTTCCCCTTAATCTCGACTTCTACTCTTCTTTGGATGCTTTTTTTCTTTTCTTTCCTTTTTCCTTCTCGCTCCCATGGAACTCCCATGCAGCGTAGTCCACGCGGGAAACACACACATATACTAGTATCGACACGGTCCATCTCACCCGCATCGCATCTTTATACCGTGAGTGGGCTTGCTTTGTTGGTTTCCTGGCTTCATTTCACCAAACACGACACGGGCGGTTCTACATAGTACAGCGCTATTGGAGCGACCATGGGCTGGCTGGTTGGCTGGCTGCGGAAAAAAAAAACCCCCTCCTCACACTCGCTACACCCTCGGCCTCACCTGCAGAAACACCATCATCTGTCGCTGTTCATCACTTACCATCAACTGCATCCACCCTATTGCACCGTTATCGTCCCTGAGTATTGGCTCCACCTTTGGCTGCAGGAGTCCCAAGCCAGCCCAATAGATCAATCCACCACCACCCACCCCAGCGGCCCAGCCAGCCCTCCGCGCGCGGCACAGCTTCCACACAGCTTCGAGAAGGCGCCTACAGCAGCTGACGACGTCAATCATTCTAAGCTCCGAGAGCCCCTACGCATTCTATTTGGACGACATGTCGTCTCCGAGCACATCATCACCCTACATATCCGCCCGTAACTACTGTACACTACCGCCGTCGCTCGCTGTCGTGAGACAGGCACACCTCAGCCCGACGCCGGCTTGCTGGCGGCAGCCTCACCACTGTCTGAGTCGTCCTCCCCTTCCACCGCCACGCGCCGCCCCTGGACGGCCTTTTCCACCTCAGGCACCAGCGATTCCATGAATTCAACGTCCCGCCCTACCAGCGTGACTGTATTGCGCTGCTTCAACCACCTAGGGTAGCTTCCCACCTTGACTCCCTTGGGCTCAACCTTGGCCGCTAGCTGTGTCAGGTACTCGGCAATCGCACTCTCTGCCATGGGCGTCGAAATTAGAATTCGCAAAACGCCTTTGCCTTCAGGGTCTGTCAGGCGCGGCAAAATGCGGGGTTTGAGCCCATCCAGCATGGCCTCAAACAGTCTTGGGACGCCGGGCAGAATGTGAATGTTGCCGTTCACGCAACTGACCGGGACCCAAAGGCTGTCACTCACAAAGATGACTTGATCTTGGTCGGGTAATGAGTCATCTAGCGGGAGTTCAATCATTCGCTTCTTGGCGGTCAGGGCTGCAGACGGCGTGTCCCAGCTAAAATCTGGCTGCGAACGATGGGGTTTCGAAAGCCGCTTCATCCGTTCAAAGGCAGCCTCGTGCAGCTTGAGGGGTAAGCTGAACGCTCTGGCTATGGATTGATATGTGATGTCATCATGTCTAATCCCAAACTCGGTGGTCAGCTCATTTTGCCCAATGCATACATTAGAAATTGTCGAGGGCCAAAAAAGAAGCTCACGTAGGACCGATGCCGCCGGACGTGACGACGAAATCGTAATTGGTCGACATGCGACGCACCGCTTCCACAATCTCACCTTCATCGTCGGCGATGACCTCGATGCGTTTCAAATTGATGCCGAGCGAAAAGCAAAATTTAGCAAAGTAGGCCTGATGTTGCGGGATTAGAAAAGTAAGACATGCACACCACCACCACCTCCAAGTCCGGGGGACGCCATGCGCGTTCCTGGGGTAGGTAAGCCCTTACAGAGTTCGTATCGACCGTCTTCGATTCAACGTCCGTTGCGTTAGCATCCAAACCACTGCAGATAAGATATGTACGTGTTGTAGACTGGCACCACCACCACCACCACCACCGACTCGATGCGCGCGCACGTGAGCTCCTCATGCACGCAAGTCTGGAGTCATGACCGCGCGCGCGACAACATGTGAATTTTTCCAAAGAAAAAGCAATGTCTAAACACATACCTTTCCCCCAAGCACCTCATCCCCGATAATCAAGCACGCCGCCGTGTGTATGAGGCCTTTTTGCTGCCGCATTGTTGGTGTTGTCGCACCGGTAGCAGCCATGATGGATGACGTGATGGACGAAGTAGCGCCGTGCGATGTGCGTGTGTAACTGGGTCGTCGCGAGAGGTGTCTGGTTACTTGGCTCAGGCGGGCGAACATTAATAAAAAAAAGTTCGCGCGCGCGCGCGTGGGGATTGGAATTGGTGTAGTAGATTGGGAATTGGGTAGGTACCTTAGGTATAGGTAAAGTAGGTAAGAAAGAGGGAGAGAGGTAGGTAGGTAGGTTAAAGTGTTACTTGTAAGCAGGTGAGAGGAGAGGAAGAGGTTCGCGCACGTCAAGCACTAAGTTAGTGCATTTCTACATTTGTGTTAGATTTGCCGAGGGGTCTGCTCTCTCTTTCTCTCTCTCTGCCTCGCCCCGCATTTAGCTAACTAACTCACTTGTATCAAGTTGTATGTTTAGTTAGCATAGTTTTTCTAAAAGAATCAATTCAAATTGTGATTTTTAGGAAATGGCATTTTTTTTTTATGGGAAGGGAATCGTTAACTAAAGAAAGAAAAATTTAAATATTTGTAAACACGAAAATGGGTGAATAACTATTCTGGGTTTAGAAAGTTGGGTATAGTTGGATGCGTACACATTTGTATGTACACAAGTAGGAGGGGATTGGGTGGGTGGGGGAGGAGGTGGAATGAATTATTAAATATTCCTCAAGATATGCATAATGTTTAAAGGTAGGTACATACTCATAGGCGGAGGGGAGGGTAGGTGGGTAGGGGAGCAGGTAGAATAATTAGTTTTTACATAAACCTAGAAAGATACCTAAGTAGACCAGGCACTACGTAGGTAGGAGGGCAAGTAGGAGAAATCACTTTGCCTTACCGACCGCCGAAGCTGCCCCGCATCAGCATTCAACAGGCTGACTGTCTGTTAGCCATACGTAGTCCTACCAACATTTACACCTACTCACCTCCTTTGTATCTTTACCTACCTAGATATTAACACTTGCAAAATGGCACGTCCCCATAACCCTCCCCTCAATCATACTCACTAACACACCTACAGTCGTCCGAAAGCCGCCTATACACCTTCTCGGAAGAGACGAAGCAGCGACTCCGCAAGTTCCGCCTGGGGACGTCGCGCGCCAAAGACCCCCAGGCCATCATCTGTATGCCCGCTTGAATTTCCTCACTCGCCCTGTCTCTGAGCACGTAGTGAACGTGTTGTCCCGTCACACACGCGCGAGTCATACATACATACATAAACGGCGCTGATGCTCCCCGGCGCCCAGACGAAATCGACAAGAAGACGCTCGAGATCCGACCCTCGGACGACGAAGTCTACAGCGACGTCGCGAGCATCGCTGAAGAGCTGCCCGACCATGCCCCGCGCTTTGTGCTACTGAGCTACCCGCTCACCTTGGTACGCATCATCCTCCATCCTCCTACCACGCACCCCCTCCCCCCCGCGCGCGCGCGCGCGCGCGTGATGTACAAAAACACCCCTGACTGACTCCTGTGAACAGGACTCTGGCCGCCTCTCCGTACCGTACGTCATGCTCTACTACCTCCCCATCACCTGCAACGCCGAAGTCAAGATGCTGTACGCGGGGGCAAAGGAACTGATGCGCAACACGGCCGAGGTCAACAAGATCATTGAGATCGACAGCGCCGACGATCTGGACGAGATTGAGGAGAAGCTCAAGGGCGAGTCATGAGAATGCATTTTAAAACCTTTTCCTTTCTCTCCCAAATCTTTTTCCAGCGCCAAAAAAAAAAGGCAACGACTTTAAAAACAAAAAAAGAACGAATCAATTGCTTTAGAGACGACAAAAGGCCATCTATCTTGCGCGGTAGCGATAAAGGCGAACTGCAATTGTAAATCTACTCAAGTCTCTTCTGGCGTCTATCGCGCTATGTAGCTCCAGCGAGCGAGCGCGTGTCCGCAATACCCTTATCTTATTCCGGAGATTTGCTCTTCCCTGAATCTTGCGTTCGTGCGTTCGTGCGCGCGTGGGTGGTCCGTACCGCCCCTACCTCCCTACCTAGTACCTCCCTACTTACTTCCCTATAATTCCCTTAAAAGAATCGTATTATAGACCTCCTCATTATCATTAGGGAGGGGGGGGGCGGCGTGGGTGTGCGTTAGCCCAATCAATCAATCAAATCAAATCAAGCATATTATATTCCTCCTCCCCAAAAGTCATCGTCGATTACGTACAAAGAAGCATTCCAATTTGCTTTTTTTTTCTTTCTTTCCTTAATCTTAGCCTCACTTTACGCCTGTTTCTTGTGACGACTTTATTCCCGGGGCTGGAGAAGGGGGGGTTCTAAATATTTTCCTCCTTTCCCTTTTCCTAGCCTTAACTTTTTTCTTTTTTCACCTTTTTTGCTTTTCTTCTACGCGTGCCCTAACATACCTACTGCGTAAACGCCACACTAATCCTATTAATGTATTAAAACACCTACACGCACGCGCGCGCGAGCATGCATAACCGCACTTTTTATAATTTTATATTTCTAAAACGCTAAACTTTTATGCATATAAGTAATAAAAATTTTTCTTTTTTTTCTTTTTTTTTTCCTTTTCCTATTCTCCTACTACTAACGTACGTAATATACGTACGTACTTTAATTATAAAGATTTACTACTTACTATATAGGTAATTATATTCCTTTCCTTCTTCCTCTCTCTCCTTCTTACTACTCTTATATAAATAAATGTAGTTTTTATTTTTGTAGAATAGTAAGAATCTAGCTGTTCTGCCATATGCCGTGTAGATAGAAATATGTTAGACCTTGTTTTTTGCCCTGGTGTTTATTGTTTTAGAGATACTTCTGTTATCTTGTGTTAGTACATAATCCTCACCTTTTTTTTTTCTTCAGAAGGGAGAGGTGGGATTCTACATAGATATATGTAGTATATAGGCTTTTATAACCCATCTCACTACAGTCATCATTTTATATAGCATTTTTTTCATTCATATAGTTTCTAGAATGGCATAGACGAAAGTAGTACCATTCCTTGATTTTATTGTTGTCTTTACTTACTTCCTAACGCAAACACCCCGAGTTAAGTGAATAAAACGAACAAGAAAACACACACGAAGAGAAACAAAAAGAATAAACCTCTGAATCGTTGATATCCTTCACGTCCTCGTCGTCGAAATCTTCGCCTGAATCGTCGATATGCTCCATATCCTCATAGGGCCATCTCGTTGATATTATCTATGAGCGTGGAGTCTCGGTATTGGAAAGGTCAACGTCGATCGTGTGTTTCAACAGCAAAACTTTTGCTTAGCCGCGAAGAAATTAAAGCTTGTAAATAATAAGCTGCCCAGTCCGCACAGCCACCAAAGTTTTGTAGGACTGTCTGTTATCCAACTGTATGTCTAAATTGGTGAAAAGAAGGAAATACCTGCTTGAAATACTATTCGCGTGTTCGATTAGTTTATCGAACGGATGGGAAGTATTATTCGAAATCCAAATACGGGGCTTGGAAAAATTCGCTCTAACTTCTAGTAAAATGCGGTTTCAAGAGTGCACTCAAAGCGCGAAATGTAAAAACTTAAGCCTATATCTACGAGTGAGCGTTATGACATATAACTATCCCCATTAATTATACACTCCCATACTTTCAAACAGGCATCAGTAATTTGCCAGACACCACTGACAGCCGGAGAGAAATCGAGGGAAGGGTCCTTGGCCCAAAACAGCAACCTGTGAGTTACTCAGCCTCCATCCAAGATATGATTCTCAAGGCCAGTCACCTTGGCTGCCCAAACATCACTTCATAAAAGGGAAAAGGCTTTCGTGAATTCCTAAATAAATATAAATTATACGCAAGTATCCAAACTCTCCACTCGATAACTCTCTCATTTTCATCTCGCGTCCGCTCACTGTCACCATTGTTCCACAAATATTTCTATATATCCCATTTCTACTCAGCACAACACCCCAACACCACCATGCCGTCTTTACTCATTCTATCAACCCTTCTCAGCATAACCCTAGCTGAGACCGCCGTCCTTATACTCCCCACCATCGCCGCCTATACAGTCCGCCCCGGTAGAAGCATCCGTAGTAAACACCTCACCCGACGTCATTCTCGACCTGCGCTGCCCATCCTCGCTCAGCCCCGAATCCTGCTCCCACTACCCGCAACACCACAGAATCACACTCAGCACACGACACACGCGGGGGTGGGGGGCGGCACCGAATTCGCGTGGGAAACCTCGTCAACCGCAAACTCGGCAACCGAGACTCAGAAATGCACCATGCATCCCTCGAGCGTGGTGTGCGAAGGGTGGCTCAGTGGACATGTTCTTACGGGAACTCCGTCCCCGACGCGCGCGACGACGATTTCGGGAGGGTACCGGAGTTTCGCGAGGTTGCCTCCTGAGGCTTCGTTGAATGAGGTGCTTTTCAACGTCTCGCGGGTATTGACTCTTGCGCCTGTCACGGTTACGGCGGGTGCGGAGCTCTTGCCAAAGGGCTTCATGGCTATGGAAAACTCCAGTACGTCGTCGTCGTCATCTTCTGCGTCGGGTAGTGGGAATGAAAGCCCCTCGACGAATCATCCTCCTTTGACTGATTCGGGTAACAAACTCCTGGCTGCCAGCGGTGCTCTCGCCGCTGCTGTAGGAATGTTTGCAGCGTTCTTATAAAATTCCCTGTAACTGACCACGTTTTAACGAACGTCAGCAGAGCGGTTTGTGGGTGGGAGCTTCGCTGGGACGGTTTCTAACGCGTAATTCGTAGCCTGGATGCCATGTCAGAGAGTAGATGTAACTTTGACTGTTATAAAATAGTGACGATAGAATCCCCCACATACTGCCACAATGGCATTATTGCACGTTGAAACCAGGGGGAAAATACTAGGGTTGATACTCCCCACCGTCGTCGTCGGCTATATACATGCACATGTACGTGTATATTGAATATTTGAGATCAAGGGATATGAAGATAGTAATAGATTAAAGATAATTATATCGCCAAAACACACACCCGCTACAAATGGTACAGTTGCTAGCATTACTGAATCAAATACCGCAAACTCGGGAAGATTAAACCCTAGATACTTAAATAGTACAAGATGAAGGATATGTGATGAAGAAGTTCAGGGACTTCGAAAGATGAAACCTTATAACCATAAGTCTTCCCCAGCCAGAAGTCATCGCAATGAACTCAACATCCCGCAAAATCCAGCCACAACAAACAAAAAGCAAAATCCCAATCATGAAACATACTCCAATAACTGTCGTTAGTCATAAACGCCATAAATGATGCAAAAGATGAAAAAAAGGTCGTCAATCATGAGTTGGTCGTTAGTCATGAACTGGTCGTTGGTTGTTGGTCGTTAGTCGTTGATCGTTGATCGTTGATCGTCGTAAAATTACTGAGGCTCATTATTGTGCGAGCGGTCCTGTGGGAACTGCTGCACCCCGGATTGCGCACCCCAAAACTGTTGAAAGTCACGCTTAATATGCGCATGGCCAGCGCTAGGTGAAGAATCCAACAAAGCAGCGTCAGGATGATCGTCGAAAAGGTTTGCGTGAGCAACGCCGTATACGGCGTCGTTGGTGTTCCAAAAGGAGTTGTCGAAGAGGAGCGGGTCAATGAGCGTGTGAAAGGGATTCGGGTTGTTGGTTGGCATCTGAAGCAGCCAAGGATCGGTATCGTGGTGGATTGGGATGGCGTCGTCCGGTGTTACTGGAGAAGATCGGGTTCCAACGCTGAGGACAGGGGGCGACAAGAATTGCTCGTTGAGTCCTGATGTGATGGAATGCATGCGTTGGTCGTGCTGCTGGGCCTGAGGCATGGCACGGACAGGAGTGTTGAAGCCGGGGTCAAACGTCATGGAAGCTTTCATTCCGGTGTCAAAGCTTGGTGTTGTACGCGATTGAGGAGGCCCATGAGCAGAGGGCGTAGCATGTCGTGATAGCGGTTGTTGAAGGAAGTTTGGTGTGTTGGTAGACTGTGGAGCAGTCGCAGTAGTGGAAGATGTTCCACGTCGCGGTCGTGCATTGGACCTTGACGCTTTGCCAGGCCTGGGGTTGTCATCGACGACTTCTTTCATAATCCCCTGGCCCCGCTTGCGATTACCAAGGCGGTTCTGGTGCTTCCTGCTTGCGTATGCTTTGGGCGCATTCACAAACATACGGATCTGCGAAGCGGATTGCATGACGTCTTCGCAGATGGTCTTCTCCTCTTCCAAGGCGCGGATGACATTATTCAACCGGCCGGCGCAGTCGACATCGCGATCTTCATCTTCGCCCTTCCTATCGTCCGCCACGTAATCCGTGTCTCCAGCCACGGTATCCAAGCTTGACCTGTTGGAGCAAGCAGTCCAAGACTTTGTGTGCCACGGATTCCACGAGCTCGCTCTCATAGTATGCCGAATGAACCCATCTCTTCATGGCAGGGGATTGATCGTTGTCCCTGGCCTTCTCGCTGCTGGTCATTGCATTGTAAATTCGCTCAATATGGTGGATCCTATTGTGCTCGATTTCTGCAATCGATGCATCCTTCTCAGGCTCCTTGTATGGCTTTCTACCAAAGCGCATACACTCCTTTCGATGCAGGCTTGCGCGTGTTGAATCGGTGAAATGGCATTTGAACGACTCATATCGAGAGGGGCCGCGGGGTTCAGGCTGTGTAGCCTCACCGGCGTGGTAAGGTGCAGCTGGCATAGGAGGCGATTTTGACGTAGAGGTGGTAGGGTGGGCGGCATGATATGGGTGAGGCACCTCGATTATTTCGACGGGGTAGCGAGCGTAGACACTAGAAACGTCGGTGTGGCCTTCGCTCTCACTTCGACCGCTGCCAAGAGTTTGATGTCGGGTGAGAGAAGTAATGGTTGAAGTGTCTTCGACGTGTGGTTTCGCATCCGGCTCATCTGGCGCGTCGCCGTAGTCCAAGTCCACATGGCAGAATTGTCCAAAATCGAATACGTCGTCTTCAACGGTTGAAACGTGGTTTGCGAGAAGCGGATAGGGTATGTGCATATTGGGATCTTCGATGGGGATGGCGTACGACTGGTCTCGTGGTTTTTCATCACCTCGCTCCTGGTGGCCACCCATCCAGTAAGATTGATCGGCCATCTAAAGGAGGAATGAACGAAGGCGGTAATAAGTATAGCGAAGAAGGCTCGAGCGCGGTGGGTTACTTACGAAAATGAGAGGTGCAAAGACGGTCAATGGGGTTTGGGGGAATATTTGTGTGCAAGGTACTAGAAGGTAAAGCTGGAGTATGCAGGTCGAGGGATCGTGAAGATGCTTAAATGATCACAATAGAGCATCGTGACAACGTATCAATGAAGTGGGTGCCTGAAGATTCAATGCCTGGCCTATGAACCGGCTGTGTGTTGTGTTGGAGGGTAGGGTTGTGAAGGGGAGATAATGGGAGACTGCGAAATCGCACTGCCACATGATAGCGTTTGCAGCACTCACCATTTAGGAGGCATTGATGGCCATCGTGTAAGTTCCAAAGTACTTCCCTCGTGCATGCTGTGCCGTGCTGTCGGGTTGCATCTACATGCAGATAACGAGGCTGGGGAAGTCAGTGTATCAGAAGATATCTTCAGCAGACAGAGGAAGGAGCGTGACGTAATACCGATCAGTATGTTCGCACAGAGTATGCATGTATGCATGATATTCCGGTCACGGCAACCATGCCGGTTGGTCCATTCATAACTACAGGGCCTCTTAAAATACCCACAGAAGCTCCAAAGAGAGTGAGTGGCCTCTCGACCGGCATGCATCAGCTCAAAGCCATGCACCTGACCGAACAAGAAACTAAAGGAAAAACTTTTTCGGGCATGGTAGCCTACG
The DNA here is from genome assembly GCA_003073855.1 of Periconia macrospinosa. NCBI lineage: Eukaryota > Fungi > Ascomycota > Dothideomycetes > Pleosporales > Periconiaceae > Periconia > Periconia macrospinosa. The sequence goes on along the minus strand of KZ805329.1, from coordinate 79,953 downwards.
GGTAGTCGAATCAGAATGGCACAAAAGGGTCATAGCTCAGGCGGTGGTCAAAACACACCTTTCCAGAAGTTCGTCAACCCCAATCCCTACCCACACTGTAGTCAATTTAGGGAAACAGGCTAACGCTATTGTAGGGAAAAGATGGAGTCAGAAGCACAACATCTCCTAGGATTCGATTCCGGAGAATTGCTGAATAAGGCAGTCAGGGGTAATGACCGTCGGACGTCGAACGTCGCACTGTCTTCTCGCCTAGTATCCACAAACGTGTAAAATTCACAGATCATTCCGTGTCGCTGACCACATGGCATAGAGACACATCATAGAGCTATGACGGAAATGCTCAGGACCCAGATAGGGTCACCGGAAAGCTTATCGCGCCATACTGATTTACATTGACGCCTGTCTACAAATACAACAATCCAACGTAGGATGAGATGATCCCTACACTTGAATAATTACTATATGCCTGAATAAGTGAACCAAATATAATCTAACAAGAAGAAACAGAGAAAAGACAATAACAGGACTCGCACAGAAACCAGAGGTCCAACACCACCACCATTATAATCCATAGGGGAAACGCAAAGCTATCCCTGAATATACAGTATCGTCACTTTTCTATACCAATGTGCACCGTCAGAAACTCAGGAGACAGATTGGCCCACACCAAATGTACTACAATCTCGTTAACCGGATTCTGAAGCTGCGCCAATCATACTCACTGCTCTGTGTATACCCTTTCTCTTCCATGGGCTTTTCAGTGTAATTGAATGTACGCCATTCTCCCCAAGTAGATGTCTCCTTGAAAGCTTTGACTAGTCTATCCTTTTTCTTAATATCTACGGCAGCTCTTGACAACTTCCACCGAGGCACACAATTGAGGGTATCTTTGCGCAGATCTCCAGCGACTAAGATGCTTGTCGTCCACCCAACGATATCATTGATCTCATGATGCTTGGTTGACTCGCTTCCGCCATTGCGATCGTCGAATGGCATGCTACCCTCCACTTTCCAAAGGTTGAGGGTCTCACCTTTACTCGGGCTGGGAGATGTCAGTTCGTGGCTCTCAGAATTGGCTTCAGATACGCGGCATTCAGAACGCAGGAGGTCGCTAGTTACTCACATGATGGCTTCTTCTTGGACTACATCGATGAAATCCGCGTCACTGATCTCGAGTTCTCGATAGATCCACTCTTTCTCTCGTTCAATCTCAAGATGTCTGTTCGTAATCGCCTTGCTCGCAAGTCTCTCGTTTTCAAGATTTTGTTCTTGCTTCATTTTTTGATTCTTCGCCCTTGAACTCCCCAAAAGATGGTCTACCGGTAGTCGAGGATCGCAAGACATGAGTGCGTACAATGTTCGATTGTCGTGGAAATAGTTTGTAATTGCTTTCCATAACTCGAACAAGCAAAGAGGCACGATTTTATGCTGTTGGAAAAATGACTCCTTCGCGTACCACCAATTTCTCACAGTCATATCGTTACTACCTCCCCCAACACGCCGCCGCCTGTGGTTGGTATGTGATGAGAAAAACGAGTTCACACGCCCCCTTTCTCAGCGTGTGAGACGTGCAACTTTGCAACAATAATCGCCATGCTCGTTTGGGCTTGGCTCTACACCCTTCGCACGTGTTCCAGGTACCACAGAAGCACACACACTAGCCGATATGGGATTGTGGTTTTGGGTACAAGTCTCAGGTGATTGAGCGCATGGGTGTCTTGCAAAGCCCAACTGTGTCTCTCTCTCACATCATGGCGTTCATAGGCTCGGTGACCACTTGGGCATCATCGTGGGTGCGGGGGGTTGGGGACGTATGGGAAAGAAATGGGCATGCATACTTTTCGGCAGACGGGCTGCACACTGCATTGTTTGCGATGGCAGTTGCCTGCAACGGTGACTCGAATGGGAATGATTTTGCTAAGAAGCTTCTTCTTACTGGCTCCAGCACACTAATCTCGTGCCACGATCCGTGCACGTACGTGTGTGTCCACGAATGCCATTCCCCCTCCCCCCACGAAAAAACCCCGAGGCGTGACTACTTCCAGCCTCACGACATGAAGGCACAGCTTCTACGCACACCCACGATGAAGCCAATCATGGCAATTTTCTAGAACATATCTGGAAGCTCAGGCGACTCCCTGCAGATCCTAGCACGGTCCCTAAAGATCACCCCGTTTGACTACCCAGGAGTAGGGTTGACGCGCGGCTGGGGAAGTGGGGAACGCTCATTCCACTTGAATCCCAGCCACGTGTCTAACAGCATGATCACTGCGTTCGCCGTGATAAACCGAAAACCTCGAGGATGGTGACGGGGTATACCCACAAATCCTGGTAGGTACGTCACTGCCTCAAAGCGCTGTATGCATGATTGACCCTTGGGTATTCCCTGACTCTGATCCGTAAATCGGATTCGGTGAATATACACATGCTTCGTTGGCCGTCCTTTCACTGCCTGCGTCGTGGCTGTCGTGACTTGCTGTCCTGATGGTGATGGTGTCCCTAGCGTGCGAAATATGTCCGAGATTTCACTCGAATTCCCTGGAAACGGGTGCTGGGTTGAACGCTGTGCCTGAAATCGTGATTTGTGGCTGACTATGGGGAAGAATCGTGGTGAACAGAAATGATAGCAATGTGCGCTGAAGATGCAATATATTTGTACCAGCAGGGTACAAGTAGAAGCAAGAATTTATCGAAGGCAATAGATAACTAAGCATCAGTGATATATGGACACTCGAAGAATGTGACCCAATCTGGAATAACACCCTCTGCTGTTGATATATCGAAGCTCGCAGTAAACCTCCTTCGGTTGCAGCACTAATATATCACTTTACAACATTGACTCTCTTATCATCTCTCTCAATCTGTACTATTATTTGGCTAAGTCAGCCGTATTTTAACAAGAGTCCACAAATCTTTAAACAAACTTTCCTTCCCGACCTCCATGTTTTGAATGTGCTTCTCCGCTTTTTACTACGACAGCATTATGCCGTGGATTTAGTTTCTGTTGCAATAATCCGAGTAGCTTATCCATCGACTCACGTAGCCAAAACGATATGGCCTTTGACATGAGAGGACCCAGTAATTTATATTCATACTCCCAGCAAATTCGTCCAACCCCCCACCGCCGCCACCCTAATAGACCATACTATTTGCCGTAATGCCTGAAGAACAAAGACCCAGCATTTTTATTCCAGAAAACCCTAGGGAATCTTAGGTCTACCTCCCACTACTTCATCGCACCAGTAATACGTCCTCTCCTTTTCCACGCTTCTCCAAATCAGCCAACCCCGCAAAATTCACACTTGATCATTTTTTTTCTACAAAACGTGAACTTCTTACCACGTCAAACCATCTCCCCACCGTCGAAATTTCTTCTTCTTCTTTATTATTACTTTTACATAAATAAAAAACCCCCCCGAAACTAACTACATCTAACTCCACACCCCTAACTATCGTCATTCTCATAAATAAGGGAACCACCCCAGATGTAAAAAAAAAAGTTTCTTTAGGCCATCCTAATCACTTTACCCAATAATAAGTATTATAACTGTATTGTACCTCTCGCCCAAAGTATCATCCTATTATATACTAGTAGGCTATATACATATAGTATATTTACCAGTAACCCAGAATATCATGTAAATAACATTACAATTCACAAAAAGTAATAACAGAATTTTAGCCCTCTACATATATCCCTAACTATGTCAGTTACTTATATTTGGAATAGGCAACTAGGATTATAACATAAACCTAAAAGCCTTTTTTCTTTCTTTCATATCTAGGGTGGCCGGCCCCCTTATTTCTGAAAAACATAGGCACCAATAAAACCTCTCCTCCCACACGCAGTACTCTCATTCATAGAAATTCAATCAAACGAAACAAATTCCGCACCTTCCCTCCCTTCCCCTATCCCTTCCTCCGCGCGACGTGCATATATCATAACCTACACGCCAATAACCATACATACACACGCGTGTGTGCACCCGCATATGTACCTTAAGTTACGCGGTAGTTTGGTTTGAATTCCGCGCGCGACATTTCTTCCTCTTGAACCAAAAAAAAAA
>KZ805329.1:0-75810 GCA_003073855.1 Periconia macrospinosa | reverse complement strand
AAAAAAAAAAAAAAAAAAGACGGAACCATTTCCGCATACTCGCACCTGCTTATTTCCGCACCTTTGTACAGAGGGGTGACACGCCGGGTGGTGATAGGTCGGGTAGGTACCTAGTGTACTAAGCGATATTTCACAAATTAAACACAGCGGATAGAAGTCGTAGATGCTCTAATTCGTAGAAACTGTTAGTCCCCGTGTCCCCCTCCCTGTACCTTTTTTTTCCCTTATTTCCGCACCCCTTTCCGTTTTCCTTTCCGGGGTTGCCGTTTTGCTTTTCCCCCGCATTTTATACGGTTAACTGCTGGGGGGTGGGGTGGGTAACTAGCTAAAAAAAAACATGCGGGGGAGCTAGTTAATTACCTTAGGTAGGTAAGTATATAAGAAGAGAGGGGGAGGGGGAGGGAGCGTTGGTTGTTGTGAGCGGCAACTACATATTGTGAAAACCTTACACACGTATATATGTGTAGGTAGTCAGCCTTTTCTTGACTTTTTTGGTTGGGGATATTTTTTTATTTGTGTGTGTGTGTGTGTGTGTTTGAAAAAGTTGGTTGTGTTAACGGGGGGAACAAGCAGACAGATAAGGTTGGCTAGGTTTGGTTTTTGTTGTTTGGGTGGTAGAGTGAAAAAAAAGAGAGAAGGGAGAGAGAGCTTCGAGGATAGTTGGAAAAGTTTGATTCCAAGGGACGGAACATTCCCGAGCGAGATATACTAATAGATATACGAACGACACGACACGACACGACACGACACGCGCAAGAAGAGAAACGTCCGAAATGATTTCGACCATTCTTTCCATTCTCACAACGCGAAACCCGCTCCTCGCAATCGGGCTCCTCGTCTTCGCCCTCCCGCTAACCTACCTCGTCCTCAACGAATACACGCGCTACACATCGCGCGTAAAAGGTTTCCGCGGACCCTTCAACTGGCCGCTCGTCGGCAACATCCCTTCGATAAAGTACAACGCCGCGGAAAAGTACCGCACATGGAGTCTTATCTACGGCCCTGTCTACCAAATCCAGCTCGGCAACGTCCCGGTGATTGTGGTGAACAGCGCGGAGAGCGCGCGCAAGATCTTCGGGCAGAATAGCCAGGCGTTGAGCTCGCGGCCCGTGTTTTGGACGTTTCATAAGGTGCTGTCGAATACGGCGGGCACGACCATCGGGACGTCGCCGTTCGGCGAGTCGTTGAAGAGACGCAGGAAAGGCGTTGCGGCGGCCGTGAATAAACCTTCCATCGCGACCTACATCCCGCACCTCGATGTCGAGACGAAGGATTTCGTCAAGGAAGGGTTCGTGAATGGGAAGGCGGGGACCGTGGGTGTGGATCCGATGCCGATGATTCAACGGTTGTCGTTGTCGCTCGCGCTCACGCTCAACTGGGGCACGCGCATGGGGAGTCGCGACGATCCGCTGTTTGCTGAGATTACCGAGGTCGAAGAGGCGATTTCAAAGTTCCGCAGCACGACGGGGAATCTGCAGGATTACATTCCGATACTGCGGTTGAATCCGTTTAGTAAGGGGAGTCAGAGCGCGCGGGAGATGCGGGCGAGGAGGGATGTGTATTTGAAGAAGCTGAACGCGGATCTGGACGAGAGGATGGAGAAGGGGATCCACAAGCCGTGCATACAGGCGAATGTGATTTTGGATAAGGAGGCGGCGCTGAACAAGGAGGAGTTGACGTCGATTTCGCTGACGATGCTTTCGGGGGGTCTGGATACGATTACGACGTTGGTGCAGTGGAGTGTGGCGTTGCTGGCGCAGAGGGAGGATATACAGGAGAAGGCGGTGCGGGAGATTCGGAGGTTTTATGGAGAGGAGGACCCGCTTTGCGATGCGTATGATGATCAGAAGTGCGAGTATGTTGTTGCGCTGGTGAGGGAGTGCTTGAGGTACTTTTGCGTGTTGAGGTTGGCACTGCCGAGGGCCACGGTGAAGGATGTGTGGTACGAAGGGAGGCGCATTCCTGCCGGGTCTACCATTTACTTGAATGCTTGGGCGTGCAACATGTACGTATTCACTCGTTTTCTGGATTTATGTTGTCAAGATACGGCCTCGATACTGATGGTTTCGCAGGGATCCCAAGGTCTGGGAGGACCCAATGGTCTTTCGTCCTGAACGATGGATCGAACAACCCGACGCGCCGCTGTTCACGTACGGGCTTGGTTACCGCATGTGCGCTGGGTCGCTGCTTGCCAACAGGGAGTTGTATCTCACGTATATGCGCATGCTGAATAGTTTTGTCATTTTGCCAGATTCGCAGGTCGAGACTCATCCGATCAAAGGGAGCAGCGACCCGACGAGCCTGGTGACGATGTGTAGAGAGTACAAGGTCATTTTCAAGCCGAGGAATGAGGAGGCGCTGAGGCGAGCGCTGGAGGAGGCAGACAAGAGGTTAGAAGAGAAGGTTTGAGGTTTGGGAGAGACGTATATTTAGATGTAGAAGACAGAATGGGTCTGGTATATGTAGTAGCTACATCCATGTATGCATGTGGATCCGCGCGCGCAATCGGCCCGTGCCACTAACTACCTACCTAAGCTAATACCTGTACCTTTGTAGCTTGAGCTCACATTAATAGAGTAGGAGGTCCAAGATTTAGTGATTCATGTCAATTAATTAAGGAATGAAAAGGTTGGCGGGCTAGACCATGGCATGGTATGGGCGAATGACGGGCAGCGGCACTTGGCGAGGGGCAATTGGGGGGATGTGGTGCAGTACATTACTACATGCCGTAAACGATACAATGGTAGCTTGCCATAATGACATGTGTCTTTCCCTCTACCCGTTGCCCTTTTCTTCCTTGATTCATTGCCTCTTTTCCTTCACCCCGTCTTTTCTCGTTCTTTTCTTCACTCCATTTCTTTGACTGACCAACTGACACACATAAGCCGGCGCGGCACACGACCTCCGACGCCTTACATGCACCCACCCACCTAACTAATTGAGCGCGGCCATAGCTCCCTTGCCTAGCTTAGTCGCACGTCGACCGCGACCTCCCAGCATTGCAGATAACGAACGCCATGGCCTGAACGCCTCCCACTGAATGCGACCTGGAACGTCAAACCACGGGTGGCTGCAGGAGGGAATCATCCGGGGAAACATGCTGGCCAAGGTGCTGCCCGGCGACGAGGAGCTGGGCAAAAAGGACGACGACTACCACCGCGGTTCCACCTCGCGCACCCACAGATGGACGCCCACTAGAACCTCGCCGCTGCGATGGCGGAGGCGGCGCATTCTCGTTGCCATACTGGGTCTCTGTCTCTTCTACGTGCTGGTCAAGAATTTTCCCGATTGGCTTCTGGAGCAGCCCTACGACTTGAGGGGGGTCATCCCACCACCGCCCATTGGCAACGGCTACGGTGCAACGGGCGGCGTCGAAGATGAAGAGCCTTCAGGCGCACCCCCCGGGACGACACCTCCCAAGCCGGGAGAGGTGGCCCCTCACACGTATTCGGGTCAAATCAGATTCTATCGACTGTCACCTACGCTACATGGCGCCGGCCATACGAACGGATACCGGTCCAACAATCGAAACGTCGTCTTCGCAATCTCGAACCTCCAGAGCGCAGCCAAGCTTCTCCCTGTTATATGCGAAATGTCGCGGTGGTCTAGGAGCTGGGTGCATGCTGCATTCATGGGGAGGGAGGACATTGATACAAACAAGATCCTTGAGATCAACGGCATCGACACCCTCAATTGTCCGGCCATATGGCATGATGCACGGCCAGATTATTCCGAGTACAGTACGGACGAACGCGCCGAATCGAGCGTCATCTCGGCCATGGGCCATATCCATAGCTTCCTGCACCCTCAGGCTGTTATAATCGACGACCCGCTCTCCGAGGATGGCTTCTTTGTTCGCGGAGTGCGCGCCAAAACGGACGCCATCGGCATGACTTTAATCGAAGGCCCAGAGAATTGGGATAACTCCATGTGGACAACTCGCCTGGATGCGGGTTCGCTCAAGAGTTGGCATGACCCCTCCGTCGAAATCATCATACAAGTCCCTCCGCGCTCTTCGAGCATCATTCAGCTTCTCAAGTCCATCAAAGGTGCCGACTATGCGGGGCTAAACTATCCACATCTCACAATTGAGCTACCCGCTGAGGTGGATGAATTTGTATCGCATTATATTTCCGAGTTTCAATGGCCTCCTAATGGCGAACGAAACCGGCTCTCCCTAAAACGTAAAGTGACACGCGAGCGCGCAACACAGGAGTCTTCCGCTATTCGATTTCTGGAGCTCTTTTATCCGTCCAGTACCTCTCATTCGCACGCACTGCTACTTTCTCCCCAGGTGGAGTTGTCACCGCACTACTATCAATACATAATGTATCAGATTTTGGAATACAAGTATTCCGCATATGGAGCCATCGACAGCTCCAATGTCATGGGCGTGAGCATGGAGCTGCCCGCGACCCTCTTGGATGGTGAATCGAAGCTTGTGCTTCCGAAACCCAAGGACATGCACACGGAGCGCTACGAAGAGCGCTTTCCCGACACTCCAAGCGTACCCTTTCTGTGGGAGGCACCCAATAGTCACGCGACCCTTTTCTTTGGCGACAAATGGGCGGAATTCCATTCGTTTGTCAGTAATCGCGTAGCTAAGCACTTGCAAACGCCAAAGACCCCAGCACAAAAAAAGGTTGTTTCCGAAACGCTGCCTTCTTGGACGGAATACATGCTTGAGTTTATGCGGGTTCGCGGGTATACACTGATATACCCCGGCGCAAAAGCAACCGAAACACTCGTCACGGTGCACAACGAGCTATACCACGCCCCAGAAGAGTATCTCGAGCTCGCACGGGGAGGCTCGGACGACATCAAACAGACAGATGATTCTTTCGTTCGAACCAAAGGGCCAGTAGCACCCGTAAAGTACACGGAATTGGCAGTCATTCCTCGTAGCCGTCCTCTTCATGAAGCACTCCCCTTCCGGGCCGATCTTCCTGAAATCGTACAGATGCCATACCTCCTTTTCAATGGCGAGCAACTCCCGCACGCCAACGCGACTACCGCTGCTGAGAAGTATGCAGGTAGGTTCCGCGAGGTCATTGGCGGGTGCAAGATACCACAGGGCGTGCGACGCAAGGTTGTGCCAGGCAGCGCTCGCGACCTGTTCTGCTTTGGAGACGAGACGGAGGACGACTGGTTAAAGGATATAGTAGACCCATTTGAGAGGTTCCCAGAGTCCGATGCTCTAGCTGCGGCAGAGGATTACGCGGAGAAGGACAAGACGACACGAATTTCTTCCACGCCGGCGGCAGGGTCACCAGCGCCAGGTGTATGATCAAGACGCGAGGTTATGAAATACCATTAGAGGGTTGGGTGGCAAGAAGGAAGGCTCGTTGAAGGAGGCTTTGGCCAGCATCTGAGCATCATGATTGGCGTTTTATTGGAGTTGCACTGTTTCGTCTGGAAGATGGATAGATGGCAGATTCACAGTGGGTGTGATGGATGCGCAAATCAGGTGTATGTAGCATGACGTTTCCAATCTCACACAGCGTGTCGTTTATTTCTCTTGCTCCTCTTCCTTTTTCATGAGGAATATGCATTTAAGGATACACAATGTATTAGGAGGGAGTCGGTGGGGCGGCGGCGAGATTTCTGGAAACAGGGCTAGTCCTGATGTGGCTAGCGTAGGGGTCGGAGGAAGGATCGAATAGAATAGGTAGAAGGAAGGAGCCATAATCTTTTTTCTTTTCCTCACGTCTCGTCTTGTCGTGCTGCACTCCCTCCTCGACGACAACGACAATTGCCATCATTCATCTCGCGAGGGCCTCTCCATTCCTTTGCGTGCTGTACTGGAGCGCCTTTGACCTTTTCTTTTCATTTCATGTATCTTATCTTGTTTTAATACCCTTCTATACCTTTGGAGCGAGCGTGTCCTGCATTGCAAGATGATGCTGGCACGAGCAGCAGAGCGCAAGCTCCGACAAGATGCCTTCCGATCAACATACACATCAGCATCCAACACATCAACATCAACTCTTCGTCCATGTGGACGGCTCACATCCGCTCTATCGCTGCCATGGCTCGGGCCTGCGCAGACACAAACACGGCGCGCCGCCACCGCAGTCCCGTCCATGGCCACCAATTCGCACGATGCCAGAAAACAGCGAACCGCACCCTCACACCTGGCCTCGCGCCTCGATTCGCGCTCTCTTGCCACGGCCGCCGACTCCCACTTCTCTGCTCCCTCGACAGACTTTGGCAACCTGATGTCACCCTGGGGCACGCGACACCATAACCCCTACCTTTCACAACTAGACCGCTGGGACGCCTCCAAAACCCTTATCCTTCGCGACGTCAATGCTCCACCTTCCACCCCAACGAAATATGGAGTAGGTGGTGATCCGACAGAGCTTTACCAAAACTTGCATGCCTGTCTGCGTGTCGGTCTCATGGACAGAGCTACGGCCATCATTGAGCGCCTGGGCAAAATGTGCCACCCCTCGTCCCCGCAAGTGATTGAAGCTCACAACATATATTTGCAAGCCATGCTGGAAAGGGCCGAACAGAATCCAACTTCGGAATCCATGGAGGAGATTGAAACCTGGTACCATAAGCACATGGTGCAAAATGCGATCGAGCCGAGTGCCGATACCTTGGTCACTCTCCTGCGTGCCTCGATGACATTACTCAATGGCTATTCTCGGTCGGCCGCTGTGACCAAATACCTGAATATGGCTGAGGAATGCGGCCCCGCAACGGTGGATGCCATAAATAGCTCGGCCGAGTTTTCAGACGAAGAATGGCAACAGCTGATCGAGTCCCAATCGCGCAAGTTTGAGAACCCATCGTCTATTTCCGTGGCGAACGACGCTCCCGTGAGCACTCCTCTTGGCCACGAGAAGCTCGTCGAGCATGGTATCTTGCCCAACCCCGCACACCAGGTCAACCCTGTTGATCAAAAAGGCTTCGGCCTCGCGTCCTTGAAAAAATCTCTCGCCCTGTTCGACCAAGGAGGCGTTGCATATCCGCACGAGATGGAGGGCACCCGCGAAGAAAAGGATCGGGCGTACGCACTTGCGCGGCAATTGCGCATCGAGACTGATGCGATGAACGCTGCCGTGGAACGATGGAAGGCCGAAGATGAAAAGCTGCAAGACATGGGTATACACGGCGTCCTTAGCACGAAGCCCATTCAGGCGTTGATGTGGCAATGGTACTCCGCGCTGCTGCCGCTTGTTAAAGAGGAAATGGCAAAAATCCGGCAGGTCATCTCCAATCCCTCTCAAGAAAACCTGCGTGATGAGCGGCACATCTACGGACCATATTTCATCACCGTCTCCCCAGAAAAATTCGCGGCTATAACTATCTCACGCGTAGTCCAAGCCTGTGCACGAGGGTCTAACAAGGAGTTTGAGACTCTCAAAGTGTCTGGTCTCACCCAGGCGATAGGGGACGATCTGGAGCAAGAGCACCAAACAGATATTTACTCCAAACAGAAGGCTTTGAGGAAAAAACTTCGCCGACAGGAACGTATGGAGATGCTGGAAAAACTTCGACGGGGAACAGACCAGACTATATCTGAAGAAAAAGCGCCCTTGGACACTGCCTCTGAATTGGCCATTCAAACTGCCAAACTTGCTCGAGTAGAATTCCCAGTGCCTATCAAGACGAGCATCGGAGCTACCGCACTGGAATTCTTGCTCAAGTCAGCTAGGATTACCGTCACTGCCGAAGACCCAAAGACCGGAAAAAAACTTAGCAACACCCACGCCGCTTTCCATCATTACTTCAACTTTTCCTCGGGCAAGAGAACCGGGTTTATGAGTGTCCATAAAGACATCGTCGACAAGTTACAGAAAGAAGCAGTACACAGCATCACCGTTAAACACCTCCCAATGGTGGTGGAACCCAAGCCGTGGACCGGAATCGATGATGGTGGTTTCTACGCCAGCAGGGCGAGCGTCATCCGCGCCAAACAGGGCGACGAAATCCAACGTGCCTACGCGCACACAGCCATAGCCACTGGGGATATGGATCAGGTGCTTGCGGGCCTGGATGGGCTCGGGAAGGTACCTTGGCAAATCAACAAGGACATTTTCGAGGTCATGGTACAGGCATGGAACAGGGGAGAAACAATTGGTGGACTAGTGGCTGAACATCAACTCGGCGAACGACCTGCGGAGCCATCCGATACATCTGACCAAGCACGTGTTAACTGGATGAAGAGCATGAAAGAATATGAAAACCTGAAGTCCAGTATTCATTCTCAACGTTGTTTCCAAAACTTTCAGCTCGAGATCGCTCGAGCATACCTGAAGGAGGAGAAAATCTTCTTCCCGCACAGTGTCGACTTCCGCGGTCGAGCATACCCGATGCCACCTTTGTTGAATCACATAGCTGCGGATATGGGTAGAAGTCTGCTCAGATTCGGCAACGGGAAAGAGCTGGGTGAGGTAGGGTTGCAGTGGCTCAAGATTCAGCTTGCCAATCTTTACGGTTTTGATAAAGCCAGCCTGAAGGAGCGAGAGCAATTTGCCACGGACCACTTGAGCGAAATCTATGATTCCGCGACGAATCCTCTTGATGGACAACGATGGTGGGTGAAGGCGGAAGATGCATGGCAATGTTTGGCCTGTTGCATAGAGCTCAAGAATGCTTTGGATTCGCCTGATCCAACGCGCTATGTCTCCCATTTGCCGGTCCACCAAGACGGAACCTGCAATGGTCTTCAGCATTACGCAGCTCTGGGTGGTGACCATGCCGGCGCAACTCAAGTCAATCTCGAGCCGGCTGACCGACCACAAGACATTTATACTGGTGTCGCTGAAATCGTGAAAGAAGCGGTCGCTAAAGATGCTGCCGAAGGTAACCCAAAGGCTTTGCTGATCAAGGACAAAGTCACCCGTAAAGTCGTGAAGCGGACGGTCATGACCAATGTCTACGGCGTCACCTACATGGGTGCCAAATTGCAGGTGTTGGGCGAATTAAAGGATATGTTTCCGAACTTTACACCGACCAAGGAAATCAGCAGCCTCGGCAAGGTTGCAATGTACATTGTTCAAAAGATCTTCTACGCGCTGGGGCAGATCTTCAACGGAGCCCAAGAAATTCAATATTGGCTTGGCGCGTGTGGTAGTCGAATCACCACATCGCTCTCTCCTGAACAGGTTCAGAGGATTAAGGACCACCACAAGGGAATTCTACGCGGATACGATGGAAAACCCACTGCCAAGTTGAATTCCGTGACCGCAAAGAAGCTTAAAAAGGATAGCGAAACATTCAAGACTAGCATTATATGGACCACACCCTTGAAAATGCCGGTTGTACAGCCATATCGCAAGGATGGTACGGTAGGCATCCAGACGAAATTCCAAAATATTACGGTCACGAAACATTCCAGCCACACCAGCATCAACAAACGCAAGCAACTTCAAGCTTTCCCCCCCAATTTCATTCATTCTCTGGACGCGACCCATATGCTGCTCTCTGCCCTCAAGTGTAACGAGATGGGCCTCGATTTTGCTGCCGTGCACGACAGTTTCTGGACACACGCTGCTGACATACCCAATTTGAACATTGTCCTGCGCGACGCCTTCGTACGCATGCACTCAGAGGATATCATGGGACGCCTTAGAGCAGAGTTTGAGACCCGGTACGCAGGTCACGTGCACTGTGCAGAGATCATACCCACTTCAAAGCTGGCGAAAGCGATTGTGGCATGGAGGATGGAGCATCTGGGAGTTCCATACAAATCCAAGCATGTAAAATCAGCGACCCTTGAAGAGTTGGCGCTCGAGGCCGAGAGGCAGGACTTGCTTAACAGCGAGGACCCTGAACTTCGGAAACGGGGTGAGGAGATGGTAACCCCAACGAGCATCTGGCTGGCTCACCAGGACCCTACAGCGTTCGCCCCGCACGAACTGCCGCCGGTTCTAGGCGAACAGCATGGCAGCGATGTACCGAAAGATCACCAGAGGCTACAGAAAGAGAAGTTGGACAAGATCCAAGGCAAGTTCGCTGAGGCCGAAGTAGAAACGCTCCAAGAGACACAACAACACTCCACAGATCTCAAACCAGCCGATGCGGCACCTGAGTCCATCGTCGCTGCAGCTATTGAAGCCGAGGCCGATGGCCTTGACGCCTCCAAGATCGATCCTCAAAAGGAAGCCTCGCTCGCTGGTACCACGGAGGCGTCTATCCAGTCTATCAAGGCCAATACCATGCCGCTGGAGGAGAACTTGGCTGAAGAGGAAGAGGAGGAAGAGGAGGAAGGTGGCGGCCGCCGCCGAAAAACCCGGTTGTTCAGACACGAACACGTCCGTGTGTGGATTCCGGTTATCTTCCCTGCCGTACCGAAAAAGGGTACCTGGGACGTGTCGCGCCTTCACGACTCGAAGTACTTCTTCTCATGAGCTCGCGAGTGAAGGGTATCGAGTATTACCACTTCATCTAGCGTGTCCCCCCCCCTTTTTTTTTTCTCTTTCTGAATTGGGCATTTCTTTGCGTGGCGTTTTGAGATGCCAGGGGTGCTTATTTTTGCGTAATATCGAAAAAATCTCTTTCTTGTATTTTTGTACGATTATGTACGATGGATTGGGTTGGGCTAGATGGTGTGTGTGGGGTGTTTTTTTTAAAGGGCATTTCCGAGGCGTTTGACTGACCTGACCTGACTTGACCTGATCTGACAATGCATGTGTGTTATGGGTGAGGAGCGGGGTTATAGTGTATTATTGTATCATTGTACATGTATGGTTTTCGCTTTACTCTCTCTCTTCTTGGTTTGTGTGTGTGTGTATAAAGAAAAAAGAGGTTGTGGGGAAGGGATAGTTTTGGTTACCTACGTTTATACATTTATGTAATTAAAGAAAGTTTATAAATATAGAAGAAAGAAAGAAACATAAGAAAAAATTAAAGAAGAAAAAGTACCTTTTTTTTTTAACTTCTTTATACCCTTTTCCGATTCGTTTCTAACTATTTTTATTATATTGTATGTATAGAGAAGAGGAAATCCTCCCCCGCCCTCTCTCTCTCTCTCTCTTATATGCGTCGTCGTCCTAAAATTTCTTTAAGATTTCGTGAGTGAGGTAAGAAGGGAGAAGAACGAAACAACGTGCGACGTATATAGTAAAAAAGGAAAAAAAAGAAAGAAGTAGTTATGTAGGAATAGGGTAAGTATGTATGTATAGGATCTTTTTTTTTGAGAGAGAGTATAATATAATGTCTACTGATATACTTATATATATATATATATATATAGTTTAGAGGTAGGTAAGTGTAGTGTAGTGTAGTGTAGTATACTGTAAATAGTTACGGATTAAACTAAATTAAAGTATTGAGAAAGGGGGGGATTGAATAATAGGTAGGTAGGTAGGTACATAAAAGGAAAGAAAAAGGGTAGGATGGTATTAGTATAGGTATTAGGGTAGGGTATGTTGCTGTAACGATGATAATGAATAATAAATAACGAATGATAATGATGGTGTGAAAGATATAATTGTGTTTTTGGTTTGTTAAATAATTACGCAGTTGTAGGTAACGGAGAATAGAATAGATTAGGTAGGTAGATAGGTAGGTATCGAGTAGGTTATAGCAACACACGCACACGCACGGCACGCGTACGCGCACGGCACAGCGTCTACCTATTAGATAGATATACAAATTTGCTAAGAGAAGAGAGAGAGAGATTTGTAACTAACTAACTTACCTAAGTGTGTAGTTAGTTAGTTAAAACTTGACCTCCCTCGGACAGAGCCGAAGCTGAAAAAGAAAAGTACATGTAGGTAAATAGCTACCTAAGTAGGTAGGTAAATAAAATAAATTGGTAATGGTGGTGGTATATACGGTATATACGGTATACTTATAAACCCAACCCCCCTAAAGCACACACGCACACGCACGCACGCGCACGGGGTATTTTAGTTTTTGTTTGCTGGTTTTTTGGTTTAATTAAATTACCAAGCAACAACAAACACGCCACAATAAAATAATCGCCGAACCGACGCATTTGGCTATGGAGAAGATGGAGGAAGGAAGGAATACGAGATATCCGTGCCTCCCTCTCTCGTGTAAGAATTTTTTTCTTTCTTTCTTCGTTTTTTTATCCTCTCTTTCTCGGGGAAGAGGGGAAGAAGGCATGTACGGTGTTCGGGGAATGTCTCAGACTTGTGATTGACGGGAGGTCCCGCGCGCCTGTGTTGGAAGATGTTGGAAAGGGTTGAAGGGATTGGATGGGATTTACGGTACGGATTTGGTGAGATGGGTTGGGTTGCATGGGGCGGGAAAAGGGAAAGTGGAAACGGAGCCTCCAAAGAAGGGACACCAGACTGTTGGTTAAGAGACTGGATTCTGGAAGGAACAAAAGGAGACTTTTTTTTTTAAGATGGGAGTTTGTTAATATCGATGTCAAGGAAGGATTTTATTGGTGTCACTGTAGGGTTGGGATGATACAGTTGCAGGAGGGGGTTTTTTTTTTCTTTCTTTCGTGTCTTCGTTTCTTTTACCCGCGTCGAATAGCCGCATTGGGTTGACCGCGCGGTGGCCGTATGGGAGCCGAGGCGACGGGATTGGGAATGTGCATGGGAAGGATTGCATGTCGACTCGAGATGCAAAGTAGCGAGGCGAAAACGAAGCAGAAGGATTTCAGCGAGATGCAAAACGGCTGGCAATGACGTTGGGCAACAGTTATTCCTGGCGCATGGAACCGTACAAAGTTTAACGGATTGTGGGTAACTTGGATAGTTGACGAAGAACAGAAAGACAGAAAGAGGGCATTGACGCCCGTACCATGGCATGGCAGGAATCAGGATTGGCATGCATGGCAATCGCACGCATCGAATCGATGGAAAGGGACGAGCTCGGAGCTAGAGACCCGATCCCTGCTGCGGCTGGTTGTGCCCACCTGGCACCTGGCACCGTTTGATCGCAGCAGGGTGCATGCACTGTGTCGCTCGAGTCCGCGTGTCCGCATCCCCGATGGATGGCCACGTCTCTGCAATGTGCATGCTCGTGTTTGTGTGGAGAGAAGTCATCATCTGTGGCTTGATAGGCTGACGCAGACGAGGGACTGGAACAACATGGACAGTGAGATTGGTGGCTAGAGATGCAAAATGAGGAGTCCATGGGCCATTGTGGGGCGTCGTTGCATGTACTTGCATGCCAGGCGTATGAGTGCGTTAACTATGTACTTACTTTTGATGTACGGTACATGTGCGTACATGTGGGCAGGACGTTGATTGAGCCTGGTCACCGGAGCCCAACGGTCGCATTGTCGTGGGTTATCGTGGCCGAAGCAAATATAGTTTCCGCATCAGAGGCAGAGTGTGGTTGTTGAGCGGTTACATGGTCTTGAGGGGAATGGCAAAGTTTGTAAGAGGTGATACAAAGACTACATCATGTACTCAGTAGTACATACGAAGAAGCCGAAGCAGAGCGTGGAAGAAGAGAATGTGGAGAGACAGTTGACAGGTGCAGGGGTCAAGTCAGTACAGTCGAATCGATACACATTGCACAATAACTATAATTTCTCGGGCGCGTGCAACCATGCCAAAGCCTATTCCCATTCTCCACAGCACAAACGGTACAGTCATTAGAGTTCCGGAGGTGACGCATACAGGACGGCAAAGGGCTGGACGCCGTAAATGTTGTTTTTGATAGATGCCGTCTCCGAGTCTGGACGGTGAAGTGCAGTGGGAGAAAAGGGATGGGCATCGAATCGAGGTGGTCCGCGGAGAGAGAAAAAAGACGAAGGAAGGAAAGACGAGACGAGACGATGCGTGCCAAGCCCTCTGGACCTTTTGGGAGTCTTCTCCGCCCTCGCTACCAAGCGGGTGGAATGGCTTACCTAAGTAAGTTAACGTTAACTCACCCTTCAACGCGTACATGCTGCCGCCTCTAAGTTATTAAATCTTCCTATCGCTCTAATCTAGGAATGCGTCCGTCCGTCTGCAGTGCATTCCTGTAACCATCTGTATCTGTGTCTGTATCTGCATCTGCATCTGCATACTTGTGTACGCTGTCTTGTAACAAGCGCACATCCAGTGCATACAATAGTGGGCGTCTGTAGAGATGCGTCGACCACCGCTAGGGCCATGTAGTGCCAGTGCCGGGTACAAGGTAGTAGGTAGTAGGTAGATGGTTGGATGAATGCTATTGTCCAGTAGGTATTGTACACGGTACACAATGACAATGGACAATGACTAGTCAGTTGTTCATCACAGATGGTGGTTACAGAGTGAGTATATGTGCGCGCAGTTATGCAGAGGGTGGAGTGTGCCGGCTATAGTGTAGTGGGTGGTATTATTATAGCGGTATAGCAAATTATAGGCTACTTGATAGTAGTTAGTGTGGTGCATCCTGCTTTTGGGGTTCGTCCGGCGCCTTGGAACTGCGAACGGATCCTTCAGCAGAGCCCAGTCTGCTAGGTACTTGTACCAGCCAGGCATACCCTTCCTACTGTTCCTTACCATCTTACCCACCTGGCCCACCATTCACACCCACACGGCCCGTCTCGTCTCCTCTCCTCACCTTACCTCACCTCACCTCACCTCACATCACATCACATCACCGTGCTTTACCTTGGTTACCTGATATTCCTTCTTCGCCTTCGTCTTCTTCTCCTCCTCCTCCTCCTTTCCTCCTCCCACCGCTTGTTCCACCGGCTCGACTCGACTCCACCCCGACGTCGCCTGCCTGCCTGCATTGCATGCAGCTGACTGAATAGCCGACCAGTGGCAGCCCCAGGAATCCCGCCACTCGCCCGTCGCCTGCCAGCTTTTACCCTTCTTCAAAAACCCACCACCCAGCTCCGTGGTTCCCCGAGGCGCTGCCAACCCACCATTTGGTTTTTGGGGTCCCACAACCCCCATCGCCACCATAACACTCACTATCCACTCCGCATTCCGTCTGCCAAAACAACTTTTTCCTTCCCATTGAATCCGCCATGGACTCCAAGGAGCCCAAAGAAGACCGGCGCAAGAGCTTGGGCAAATATGTGAAGCGCATGAGCAGCGTCTTCAAGCGCGAAAAGGTCGACAAGAGCAAGTCCGCCGCCGCCGCCGCTCCTTCTGCTTCTACTGCCACCCCCGCTGCCGCTTCCTCGTCTGCTGCTCCAGCCCAAGGCGACAAGGAGAACAAGCCCAAACCCGACGAGGCCACCGCTGCGTACGTTCCATTTCCCTCATCGCAATTGTCGCCATCGCCGTTATAATAGGCATTATCTTGACAATTCCTCTTACTCACAAACACTCAAAACCGCTAGACTAACCTAATTATACAGCCCAGCCGCCCCCGCTCCCGAGTCCACTCCTCAGGTCGCCGTCGATGAGCCTGACCCCAAGCCCATCATCACCCAGGAATTAAACCGCAGCGCTCTCCAGCAGGAGCGAGCCCGCGCCCTCTTCGCCAAATACGGCCTCACTCTCGAGTCGCACGAATGGATCTCCACCACCCCTCAGCCCATCAGCGTTCAGCGCATCGAGAAGCCCATCCGCATGCGTGTCCATCGCTCCTGCCACCACTGCGGAACCACCTACGGCGTTGACAAGGTCTGCACCAACTGCGAGCACAAGCGCTGCAAGAAGTGCCCCCGCTACCCCAAGAAGAAGACGCCCGCCGAGAAGCAAAAGCAGGCCGAGGCCATCGTGCAGCCCGTCAAGCCCAAGAAGAAGAAGCTTCTCACTCTCAAGTCCAAGACGGGCGGCGAGCTCGTCTACCAGCACACCCGTCAGCGCGTCCGCCGCACCTGCCACAAGTGCCACAATATGTTCATCCCCGCCACGGCCACCATCTGCGAGCACTGCCGCCACGTGCGCTGCACAAAGTGCCCCCGCGACCCCGCCAAAGTCGACAAGTGGCCCCAGGGCTACCCTGGCGACGCCGACGCCGGCAGCGACACGGAGCTCGAGCAAGAGTTGGAGCAGGCGAGGCGCATGTGGAGGAAGCCGAGGACCAGGGTCCGCTGGGAGTGTGAAGAGTGCCACCGTTTGTTCATCGAAGGCTCGCACCAGTGTCCGGGTTGTGGCCATGCCCGCTGTGACAAGTGTATACGCAAACCGTCAGTCACTTTCGTCATGCTCACTTTACCTAGTTGATTTGATCTTGCTGACTTTTTGATAGACTCAAACGAACCAAGGCCGAACCGCAATTCGATCCCGACGTCGTCAAGGCCGTGGAAGCCAAGCTCAAAGCCCTCCAGGTCGACGATTCCTCTGCCTAGCATTTGCGCCTAGCGATTCCATGCTGCGATTGACTTTGTAGCGAGGTTTTTCTTTTCAACTCAGCCCTTTTTTTACTTTCACTCCACGACACCCCCTTTTCAACCCGAATCTCCTCGCTTGTTCGTTCGTTCGTTCGTTCGTTGCGAGTTGGACAGACTAGTTACCGACATGGCCGTCCGTCTCTCTCAATTCGCCATCGTCGCCATCGTCCGTCCGACTTCTCCACAAACAACAAGCTTTTACAGAACCAAGACAAATACCATCCTTATTCTCCCTTCACACCACCCTTTTTCCCTTTTTTTGCCCAACAAGAAAAATCAAAAAGGGTGGTTTAACAGCTCGTGTTTTTTTTTCCCCGTTGGTATCCATCCGTGCTCATGTGTGTATGTGTATGTGTGTGTGTGCGCGCGTGTGTGTGTGTGTGTCCTCGTTACACCACCGCTGTTTTTTTAACCCGTGTCCCCATTCGTAAATGATCCTGTCGTGCTACATATGGCACCGACACACTACTGCCCGCCCACCCCCAACGTCAACACCGAATACAAATGCACATACAAATCAAATCAAAAGTCGGGTTCAAACTCTCAACTCTCACACTACCTTGCCCCTCTTTCCCTCCCTCCCTCCCTCCCTACCTACCCCCGATATCGCTCGAAACATCTAGAACGTCTCTATACATACATACATATATATATACTTACTTACATACCTTTGTCCCACCTACACTCAAACTGCCAACTGCGTACTAACCACTAACTACTACCCTCCCCCCTTCCCTTCCCCCTCCTTCATGAATCACGCGCGTGATACCCACACATACCCACACACACACACATACATACGTACATACCTATAAATTGTCGTGCCCACATACTTGCACGCGCACTCACATTTCATTGATTGAGCAAGCAGCAAGTATGTATGTATGTATGTATGTATGTACTTGTTTCTTTTTTTTTTTTTTTTTTTTTTTCTTTCTTGAAGTTCGTTGGTGGTGGTGGTGGAGTGGGGTTTAGCTTGGGGGGGGTTTTTTTTGGGGGGGGGAGGGGGGTTGTGGAGGGGGAAAGGGAGGGGGAGAAAGAGAGGTTTGCGTTGGTGGTGTTGGTGATGTTGGTATCTACTACGTGTGTGTGTGTTTATGTTTGTAGAAGTACAGTAGAGTAAAGTAGGATATGCGGAACAAAGCAAGAAGAGGACAAGAAAGAAAGAAAGAAGTATGTAGTTATACAATACGTACATCCATCTCTCTCTCTATATGTATAGCAAAAAAGGGATAGGTAGGTAGAACTTAGAAGTTAGAAACGTAAAAAGGATGAAAAAAGTTGTAGGGTAGAGGTATGGTATGTTTATGGTACTGTATGTAGGTGGTGAAGGTGTGAAGGTGTTAAGGTGAGGTGTTTAGTTAGTTAGTTAGTTAGATAAAGATGGATAACTTTAAGGGTGAGGGGTGGAAAAGGAAGGGGAGGTTTTATAGGGGGTGAGGGGATGAGTGAATGAATGATTGACTGGTGTTTGGTTGGTTGGTTGGTGAAATGTACGGTGCACACGCGCGTGGATGAGTAAGGAAGGAGGGGAGGGAATGAATGGGTGAGTAAGGAGGGTGGGAAGGAGGGAGGGGGAATGGGTATGTAGGGATGAGTATGTATGTATAGATGGGTGGGTAGGTAGGTAGGTAGAGAGAAGGGATGGAGGAGAAAGGTAAGGATAAAGGAGAAAAAGGTAAGGGGTTATAGGAATTAGGGATATAAAAGTGGAGTTGGATAGTGTAACGTTCTGTCTGTGTGAATGTATCACGCGCGCGTGGGTACGGATAGATGGAGATAGAGTAGGGGGAGAAGAAGAAGAAGAAGAAGACCATTTAAGAATATTTTTTTTTTTTTAAAAAAAAATATTTTCATTTTGAGAATTCCTAGATGCTTACACTAATGTGCGACCCTCTTAAAACCTACTCACTCACCTACGAGACTTTTTTTTTAATAACCTCGTCCCCAATCTACCTTACCTCCCCTTCAAACTCTTAGCCCTAACCCTCTCAGCCAATTTCCTCAAACTATCCTTATCACCCTCACCCTCCCCAGCATCAGCATCACCCTTACTCTTCCTCGCCTTCTTCCTCTCCCCCGCGCCACCACCCCTTCCATCCTCCTCCTCCTCCTCCTCCTCGCGCGCACCACCAACCTTCCTCTTCCTCCTCCCCTCCTCCAACAGCGCCTTCATGCCTTTGGTCCCCACAAACCGCGGGTTCGTCGGATCAATAGCAAATTCATGGCTTTCGTACAACTTTGCGAAACGCGGGTCGGACGTGTTCATTTCGAAGGTATCTTGTTGCGCGGCCGCAGCGGCCGCAGAGGGTTTGGAGTATTTTGAGGATTTCTTCTTTTTGGAGGATGAGGAGGATTGTTTTTCGGCTTTGAGGATCTCGTTCATGTTGAAGTGCTGCATTTTGGTGGTGGCGGTGGAAGAGGTGGGGTTGTCGTTGTCGTTATCGTCGAGCATGAGAAGTTCGAGGTTGGCGCGTTCTTGCTCTGCCGCCGCGGCGGCGTCTTCTGCGGTGGTGGTGGTGGAGTGCTTGTGTGATTTTTTGGAGGGTTTGCTGGGTTTGGTGGTTTCGGGGTCCGAGGCAAAGAAGGGGTCGTTCCATGGATCTTCGTCTTCGTTGTTGGTGTTGTTGGGCGCGTCTTTGGATGTGGTGGTGGAGGGGATGGCGTCCGGATCGCGACCTTCCTTGATGGCCAGGTACCGCTGCTTGCGCTTCTCCTTGCGCTCCTTCTGCCGACGCACGTATTTCTCTAATGTGGTTTCCTCGGGCTCGTTTTCGAACACGGAGCCTTTGGTTCCTCCCGTGTTGGAGAGCCCGGACGTGAAGGTGACTTCCATCTCGCCGTCGGGTTTCTGGAAATCGCGGTCTCGCTTGGACGATGATTTGGGTTTGGATGAGCTCTTGCTGGAGCCGGCTGGGCCTAACCCCAGAGCGGCGCGCAGACTGGCTGCTTTGTCGGCCTTTGCGGTCGCCGCTTCATCTTCGGACGAGGACGAGTCGGCGCCTAGGTATGCCTGGAGCTCGTTTTCGTCGATCTCCTTGCGGGAGAAGGCTCGTTTTTGCACTTCCTTTCGCGTCGTGTCGTCCGCGTCCCAGGTGAGTTTGACCTTGGAGTGCGAGAGGGCGCCCGTGATGAACTCGTTGGGCTTGTAGCCGTTGGGCAGGTCTTCGCATTCGTCGTGGGGCTCGGCGTCGAAATCTACGTCGTCTGGCACGAAGCGGAGATCGAAGAAGTTGGCGCTCGAGAGATACTCTCGGCCATCGAGGTTGTCGTAGATGGCTTTGGCGGCGTTCGCGGATGAACATGTTATAACGGCATAGTAGTATCGTAAGCGGTCGATCTGGTAGGTACGTAGCGCTTTGGAATCGAAATCTTCACCCTCATCGCCATTGGCCAGCTCCCTCTTGTCCTCCCCCGCATCGTCCGAATCGGCCTCCTCCAGGTGGCTGACATCAGTAATGTCCTTCTTTCTCGATTCTGCCTCTGCAGCAAAAATCTCTTTGGGCGGACCTTCAATTTCCTCCCGCTGCATGCGCTCTAGTCCGAACTCGCTAGGGTATATCACCACGTTACGTATCCTCCCATCGGCTGGTAAAAATGAGTTGGCCACTGCCATAATGTCGGTGGCGCGTATATTGTCCCAGTCCATATTTACGGCAGCCAAGCGCGCTGTCACGTCTCCAGTAGGAACGTCATTCCCATCGCCTGCAATCTCTACCTGATCCTCTACTTCCTCCTCTTCTTCATCCTCGTCGCTAGAGCTCTCTTCTGACGACGATGACAATCCACCATCGCGAATCGGATCCAACCCCCTCTTCTGCGCCTTGGCCAGCTCTTTCCGCACAGCCTGGTCTCTTCGTTGCGCCTTTGCTGTGTTCAGTTGCTCCTCCTCATCGTCGTCGCCGCTTGCTTCACTTGCTTCATCGTCCGAGCCAAAAAGGCGTCCTAGATTTTTTTTGACCTCTTCCTTTGTGACGCGCCGGCCATATTTGTCCACAGGCGCTTTGTTCTGGAAGTCAGGGTCGGTGCGCAGGCGCGAGAATCGCGGGTCAAGCTTAGTCTTGGCCTGTTTTTTCGAAGGCAGGCGAAATTTGGGATCGGTTTCGAAGTTCGCGAAACGGTCGTCTTTTGGGTTTTGATCTTCGGAGGGCTTTGCGCGAGGCTTTTGCGACGCCTTCGCTATCGTCTGGCGTTTTGGCAGCGGCATTGTCCGAGTTGTGGTACGACTTTAGGATTTTTGCGTTCTGTCGCGAGGTTGCGATATAATTTTTGGTCGACATTTCGCGGGCGGTGAAGTTTTCTGCCATTCGCATGCTAGCGTTGATCTTACTCGTTTATCGATAAGATCTAAACCTGCATGAATCATAACCATTTCTTTTGACTTCAAATGTTCGATGCAAAATGTATTGTTCACAACGTGTTTTCACTTAGCACATACATAGATATACATCTGCCTCCCATTCCCCCATCCCCCAGTCCCCCGAGCTCCTCAGCGACCCCATATTTCGCAAGCATCTAAACCAAACAAGAAGCAACGACAAGCAGGACATAGTAGTAGCAGTCATGTACACCCTCTCGTGTTGCAACATGCATATCCAACCAGATACGCTTACAGCACGTTGACAAATGCCCAACGTTTAGTTAAAAGGCATAAATAATAAGGAGAAACTAATGAAATAAAAAATATGTCTAAGGTTATACTAACGAGGAAGAAGGAAGGTGGGAAATATGATGAACCGACACCCGTGGTTTGACTTCCTGTGGCTTCTTCATTTCATGAGGCTAAGAGGATTAAAAGTTCATGATATCTGTAGATTGGCATATCGTTAGCGGCCACTCTCCCAAACCGTAAGAGGAGCAGGAAAAGATCGAACTAGACATACCTCTTCCAAACAAAGCCCGCTTACTCCAATCCATAGCAAGCAGACACCTCGTGCGGAAACTCACACTCTGGGCGAAGTAAATGCTCCTCCAGAGGTAAACTGCTAACAACCCGCCACTCATGCCGTACCCGTTGATGTCAAAAATCGCCGCGTTGCCAATATACGCGAGGGACCCTAGGTGGTGATACTCGAAAGCCTTGTACACAGCATCATCAATGTCGCCGTATTCGACTTCATTGAGTTGCATGCCCGGCGCTGCCTGCGCAATCTTGTTGAACTTGCGACCAAGGTACTGACCCTGTTGGTGCGCGCGCTGTGCAGTGGCGGGGAGGGACGTGAGTTTCGAATCGATCTGCATAAGGAGCTCTCTAAGCTCGCCGAAGTCGAGAGTGCCCGATTTGTCCTTGTCGTACCGTTCGAAGAGCTTGTCGAGGCGACGGAGGTGGTCGGCAGCTTGAGGGAAGCGCTGTTTGACGCGCTTCGCAACGCCGCGCCAGTCGGCATACGAGATGTGCAGGCTCTCGGGCTCTTTACCCTTTTCCCAAGCGGTTGTACGGAGGAAGTTGACGATGTGGTCGCTCACGTTGTTTTGCACGGTGGAGCAGTCGCCGATGGCGTACACATCACCAAGGGGTGCACCACTGAGACGGAGATGAGAGTCAGTTTCGAGGGCGTGCTTGTTGTTTTGGCCTTCGAGTTTGCGGGCGAGGGTTTTGCAGAAGTCGGTTTGAGAGACGCCGGTTGACCAGAGGCAGAAACCGTGGGGGATTTCTTTAACTACGACGTTGCCATTCTCGTCTTTTTGTGTGTACTGGATTTTATCTGGGAAGACCTCTTTGACGCGAGAGTTGGTCTGGACATCGACCTGGTCATGTGCGAAGCGTTTTTCAGCATATTCGGATAGGGCTTGGTCATATGTGTTCAGGATGTGACTCCTTGACTGGATGACGTGTACGGAAATTTCGTTGCGGAGGATCTTGGGGAAGAACTTGCACATATCTTCGTTCAACATGTCGAACAGTTCAGCAGCGAATTCCACGCCGGTGGGCCCACCACCCGAGACCACAAAAGAGAGAAGCCTGCGTCGTTCTTCGTCTGACGTAGTTGGTAGACAAGCGCTTTCGAGATTACGGACGACTGCATTGCGGATTAAGCGTGCATCACTAATATCCTTGAGGAAGTGGCAGTTCTCCAGCCCTTTAACACCATGAGGGTTCGTCACAGAGCCAACACCCACCACCAGTTTGTCGTAAGGGACGTAGAAATGCTGCTTCTCGCCATGAGGACCGATTGCGGAGACTTCGACTAGCTTCTCGGAAAAGTCCACATCCTCCGCCATGGCCTTGAGGAAGTGACCGTGAACTCGTCTCACAATTCGTCGCACGGGCTCAACGAGAGATCGCAGTTCCAGGGTTCCTACAGTCGCTGATGGTAGCATAGGTGTGAATAGAAAGTGATTTGACGGGGAAATCACAGTAACATGATAATCACCAGGGTTGAGCTGCTTCAGCAAAGCCACGCTCCCCCATCCCGTTCCTAAAATAACCAGCTTAGGTTTGTGCTTTATCGCCCTGCTCTCCTCGCAGTCATCATCATCCACAAAGTAATCGGCGATGGGAAGGTTTTTCGGGCCGCCCCTCCGCGGATTCAATGCCAGCTCAGATACGGGGACATCCTCGGTGTGCCCATCCTCCTTGTATGTCGAAGCATCGTAGATGAAGAAGGCAACGACGAGGCCGGTACTAACGGCCACAAAGGTACCCAGTATTGCAGAAGTGCGGTAGGCGAACCGGGCGAGCGCGGACTTGGGAGTTGGCAGCGGCCTCGAGAAGACGGTTCGTAGAGACGACTTGTTCCCACGCGATGCTTGGAAGAAGCCAACCGGTAAAGGGGACCGCTTCGCGAGAGCGACGGGTCTGCCATTGAGGGAGGAAGATACGCGGACTTGTGAATTGAGAGCGCGAGAAAGGTTTCGGTATGTTGCTGGAGTTCTGACGGGATGTTGTGACACGCGCGCCAGCGCTCCGGCGTGTCGTGAAAGCATATCGCGTGACGGTATCAAAGGGGAGTCAATTGATAACGAGGAGGCGTTATTAGATATGAGATATCATATGGGGCAGATTGAAGCGAATGTGAAAAGGTAAGTTAGTTGGCAGAATTCAGGTGAATGCAGGGCGTGGGTGGAAGTTTTCAATTGAATGCGTCGAATGTGACGTCGATTGTTGCCAGGATCCGACGCTTGCAAGCACGATAGCGGAGCGGCTAAGAAGCTTAGCCCCCGCACCATAGGCTTACGTGATTCCGCACTCATCCATCTGGTCTAGCATCCAACGTCCTTTTCCCCAACAGGCGAACATGGTCAGTTCTTCGGTTCTGTGCTTCGGTCGTCACGGAATGGAAAGGAAGGCGACTTGTATGCATGTATAATATTCTTTTCTTGTTGCGTGGTATACTCTTACACTATTCACCATGTACTCCTGACTCTATGCTTCCTTCCCGGGATAGATATATATGTACACATCCAACATTGCTATATCCAACATGGCTTTCAACAAGACCAGATACCCACGACACCGTTCTTTCTCCCTTCAATCATGTATCCGTCCTTGATGCGGACGCGTTCAATCGTCGAGACGGTCGACGTGTCCTCGTCGGCAGCTACACCTACTCCAGGTCCGCAAGCCCAGTGGCGGCCGTCCGTCTTGTCGTAGACCTTGACTACGTCTTCACCTGCTGCGGCAACGATGCGTCGCGTGTCGAACATGAGACTAGTCACTGGATGGTCATACGCGTAGGCATCGAATATGGAGCCTGTCCGAAGATCCCAGATCTGCACTCATTAGTATATCACTTCAACAAGAACTAGTCTAACATCATGCACTTACCCTTATACTTCTGTCCACACTGCCCGTCACCAAGTGGACATCGTCGAACTGAAGAGCAGTGACAGGACCTGTGTGGCCAACCAGGCTGCGATGCACCTGGCCACTTCGCAAATCCCACAGGCGCACCATACCATCAGCCGTACCACATGCTAAAGCAGCCTCGAATACCTGAAGAGCACCTACGAAATCGGCTGTTCCATCGGTTGCGCGTCCCGTCTGGCGCCACGGTCCGCTGGATGTATTGGTTGTTGCGTTGGCTTGTGCAGCCGCCCAGAGCACATCAAGCGTCTGCACACATCGACCTTTAACCAAATCCCATTGTCGTAACGTTTTATCAGATGAACCAGAAACCAGTGTATCGCCGCGGAAGTGAAGTGCTGTGACCTCGTCGACGTGTGACTCAAGCGAGAACAGAGGGCAATCTTGCATGATGGTGGGCGGGGGCGGCGGGGGAGCGTCGTTGGAATTCTCAAATGTCAGACCGTCATCCTCCTCTTCCTCGTCCGCATGCTTCTTGTGAATGTTGCTGTCCATGGGAGCGTACTCGGCCTTGCTCAAGTCCCACAGCCTGATCGAGGCATCCATAGATCCCGTTGCCACAATATTGTCCTCAACTTGTAGACAGCGCACGGAAGAGAGATGGCCCTCGAGCATCCCAATGCATCGTCCAGCATTCAAGTCCCATACACGCACTGTATCATCCAAAGCAGCCGTCACCATTGTACCCCAGGGGGCGTCAAAATCCAGTGCTGTAATTGTGTCCACGTGGGCAGGTATTTCCTTGATTTTCGAACCTGGTTCCAGATGTTCATGCAAGATGGGCATCGATTTGCGATGGATAACTCTCTTGCGTTTTGATTTGGGCGAGGGGATTTTTTGGTAGATGGACTCGGACATGAATTCTGGCGAGCCAGCTTCCGGGGTGCCCGTGTTGTTGGTGGGAGTATTTGGGGATTTGGGTGCCAGGGCCGCGGCGTCGTCCAGCTCTTCCTGTAAATCTTCAATCTGGTTGTCGACATCCAACAGGTCCTGCTCAAGCTCCATCTCTTCCATCTCCAACCCTGCCAGCCGGTCCAACACAATCTTGCGCATGGTGTTCAGGTTCGCAATCTTGTTATCAATCTCATGGATTTCGGCGGCACACATGTGCTTGCGTACACCCATCATTTCCAACCGGTGGCCCATACTATGTTTCTGATTCTTCAACTTGATCATCGAGGGGGGTAAGTTGGCGTCCTCTTCGTCGACAGCGTCTCCTATCAGTCTCTGTCCTCGTGCATTGTGGCGTCCATGCTTCTGACCAACGCCATCTTCATCTGGTAGCGAAGCCTGAAAACCTTGGAAGAGCGAATACGCATTGTTGTCTTCGGGGATGTTGGTGAGCAGATCGTCGGACAGGTAAGATAGGGCTCGTTGCTGGATCTCGGGGACGGATATCCTCGAGCGGACAAGCTCGCGGGGGGTAGTTTGAGCGAAGGAGAAGACGGAACGTTGCAGCATTGGGCGGCGGAGTTCTCGATGCAGTTCCCCCAATGCGTTCTGGTAGTGTTGGCTAACGCCTTCGGCACCTATTAAACTGCCTGCGGTAGCCGTAACTTTTCTACCGAAGGCTTGCAGCTGGCGGCCCTGTTACCAAATCAGCATTGCAGCTCAGGGCCCTCGGGGAGCAAGCTCTGTTTACATCGGGAAGGCCATCAATGAGGCTGCCTTCGCCATCGCTGTCATCGTCCTGGTCGCGCCGTCTCAGGGGCCGCGGGCTCGTTGACCGCCCTCGGGAGGGAGAGCCATTGCGAGCGTGAGACGAGGCCATGCGCACTGGTGGTGCGTGTGGGTCGAAAACACGGTAGATGGGCGGTTGGAGGCGAGCGTGTGGTGCTGGTCGTACTAGACAGATACGTTTTTATCGCATAGCTCGAGCTATAGGGAAGGTAACGGCGGGCTAGTTCTCCCCTGCGATGGATGAGAAAGGTAGCGACGGGAGGGGTGCGGTGTGACGATGGACGTGTGCGACACGTAGTTAGTACAAAGGAGGTACGGGAACGAAATGCGAGATGGATGTTTCTTGTTAAGTTTAACGTTGTTGCAATGTGCATGGGGTTTTTGCATGGGGTCATGCACATGGACAGGCCTGCTGGCCAAGGCCCAAAACGTCATCCGAAAATCGGGGACTCTCGATATTTTGCCCGTGTCGGTGTGGTGTACCTACCTGGGCCTACCAAACACACGCCTAACTCAACTGCCAGAATTAAGTTATGACTCGACTTCCCCCTCCCAAATCCACCCCATCACCCACCACGCTCTTCTCGGGTGTGGAGTGCTCGCCATGGACGCCGCAATTGATCTCTCAGATGCTTCCAAAGCTCTAGATCTAGCCAACATTCGCTTTCAACTCATGTATGTTCCACTGGTTCCTGTGGTTTCTTCTGTAGTGCACACACACTGACAACCATAGACGCATGGAAGATACAATCACTTTCCACTTGATCGAGCGCGTCCAATTTCCTTTAAACAAGACCATCTATGTCCCCGGCGGCGTCGATATCCCGGATTGCGAACTCAGTCTTCTCGATTGGACGCTTCGAGAGCAAGAGCGCGTGCAATCTCGCATCCGCCGATACCAGTCCCCCGACGAATATCCTTTCTTCCCCGATGCACTTGAAGAGCCCATTCTGAAGCCTCTCAATTACCCAAAAATACTGCATCCTAACGATGTCAACGTCAACTCCAAACTAAAGGAAAGCTACATACAACATGTTCTACCAGCGGCATGTCTGCAGACCGGGCATGGGGATCGGGGAGAGACGCAAGAGAATTACGGCTCTGCCACAACTTGTGATGTCATGTGCTTACAGTCCTTGTCACGCCGCATACACTTTGGCAAATTCGTCGCAGAGTCCAAATTTTTGAAAGAGACGGAGCGTTTCGTGAAGCTAATCAAGGCTGAGGATAGGAAGGGCATCGACGAGGCTATCACAGACTCAAAGGTAGAGCAGAAAGTACTCGACCGACTGAGGCTGAAAGCAAAAACATACGGGTGTGATCCGGAAACTGGCTCCAACAGCGAGGCCAAAGTCAACGCAGACGCCGTAGTCGCCATGTACAAGGTGAGTAGATATGAGCGACCAATTATATGAGAAGAAATATATCTAACACGCTCAGGACTATGTGATACCACTCACAAAAGAAGTCGAGGTGGAATATCTGATGCAGCGTTTGAAAGGGACTGAATGGGAATGAAGGGCGTATTATTAGCAGTAATTGGGTCGGCCATGAAAAACCATTGCATTACTTCAGTTGCAGCGCTTTTGCAACACCAAAATTAACATACAATTTTTTTTCCCCCGTTCATGCATGTGTTCCAATGTTACTGTGAAGCTACGCTTACTTGTCCGGCCATCTCGGAATCATCGGAAAGCAACGCTCCCAAGTCGGGGCGGTCTCGGCCACCGATTCGCCCCAACCACAGCTCTAAAAAGCCACATATCGAAACCCCAAGCGACCCCTAACATCATACGAAGAATTGCGGCCATGAAACACATCCAAGTTTGAGGGTTCTCCCGGCGCGATCCTGAAACTCGTTACGTGATCACCGTACAAGCTATATTACCGACCAGCTAACCCGTGCACCACATCATTTGAATTCACCATCCATCATCAACTGATCCATCGCAACCACCATCCCTCGCCAAACCACCCATATGCCGCCTCACAGACTGACCATACTACGATAATGGACACCCTCAAAGACCTCGCAACAAACCCGGAGCACACATCATGGATGTATCCGCTCCTGATCTTCAGCGACGCGGCACTTTGCGGCCTCGTGGTGGAAAAAATACCGTGTACATACTCCCCCACCCCCGTTCCCATTCCCCCAATCCTACTCGCAATCTAACAACCCACGATTATGTAGACACGGAAATTGACTGGACAACTTACATGGAGCACATTGCCATTTACAACAAGGGCGAGCGCGACTACAAGAACATCACGGGGTCCACAGGCCCCTTGGTGTATCCCGGCGCGCATGTCTTGATCTACAGGATCCTGTATTGGATTACGGATCAGGGGAAGAATATTCAGTTGGCGCAGTATCTGTTTGCGCTGCTTTATCTTTTGACTTTGACGGTTGTGATTCAATGTTATCGGAGAGCCAGGGTAGGTTGGATTGGTTGTGATTCCCTATGGTGAAGAACTAGTGCTAACGCTCAGAACAGGTACCCCCATATGTTTTTCCACTGCTCATATTGTCGAAGCGGCTTCACAGCATTTTCTTGCTGAGGTGCTTCAATGATTGCTTTGCGGTGCTTGGCTTGTTTTCCGCCATCCTCAGTTATCAGACGGCCAATTGGCATCTCGGCAGTTTCTTCTACACCACGGGTCTGAACGTGAAAATGAGTCTTTTGCTGCCTCTTCCGGCGATGGGCATCGTGATGCTGCAAGCGTTGGGTATTGGCGAGGCTTTCACACAAGGATTAATTGTCCTGCAAGTCTCGGTACGTATTTGACATTGATATTCAAGTTTAAGGTTTGTCCTAATCATGATCGATAGACCGCATATGGATATCCATTCCGCAAGAGAGCACCATCCTACTTTGCGCGAGCGTTTGAACTAACCCGGCAATTCCTGTACAAATGGACGGTAAACTGGCGTTTCGTGCCAGAAAGCATGTTTCTCTCCCGACCGTTCTCTCTCGGTCTTCTTGCCGCGCACATTGGCCTCCTCGCATGGTTCGCAAAAACACGCTGGATAAAACCCTCCGGCCGTTCGCCACGGGGATTCATCCGTTTACTCCGCGGCGCCCCAGATCGCGAGCAGGATCAGATGTCACGCAGAATCACGCCTGATTATATCATGACTACTATGCTCACGGCAACAGTCATCGGTATGCTATGTGCTAGATCCCTCCACTACCAATTCTACGCATACCTTGCGTGGGCCACTCCCTTCCTTCTATGGAAAGCCGGATTCCATCCTATTGTGCAATATGCATTGTGGGGCGCGCAAGAGTGGGCGTGGAACGTGTATCCGAGCACGCCGCTGAGCTCGGCAACGTGTGTGGGGGTGATGGCCATCACAGTGGGCGGCGTGTGGTGGGGTACGAAGAACGAGTTCGCGAACGCTGATTTGAACGGAAAGCTCGTCGAACCGCATCAGCATGCTGAGTAAAGGCAGCAAATTTGTCTATTCCTCGTCCGAGTCGGAAGGGGGCATCTTCCCCACGGTCGATTCCTCGTCGTCGCTGTCCTCGCCGTACGAAGACTGTTTGACAAACTCCTTGGGCCTGATTTTTGTATCAATATTTTTGTACTTGTTCTTCTTTCGATACCCAAAAACACAATAGCATCGCACGTAGTATATTTCACGAAACGCATAACAAATTGCACGAAGAAAGATGTTTCCCACTCCGACATCCCTTACTGAAAGAAAGACAGGCAAAACTCACCAGTAGCTCATCTTCCTCCACGCTTTTTCATCCCTCACCACATTCACAATCTCCCCATCCAGCTTGTTCTCGCGATCTGCCAGCGCCGCCGTGTCAACGACAACGTAGCTCCCCCTTTTTATCCATATCGTGGAACGGAACTTGGCCTCGAGCTCAACAAGTAGCGTTGTACCATCGGGGCGTTCAGCATTGTAGAGGTTGCTGCCCGCGGCTTTGGATATGCGGGCGATGACCTGGTTGGGAGGGAGCTCGGAGGGAGGGGTAAGGGTCGAGGAGACGGTCGCGTGAAGAGTACGTTTTGGGCGAGGCATCTTTAAAAGAGTGTTTTCGTGGCTCTTGGTTTCGAGATTTCTTCTTTCTGGATACGATGCGTGACGATTGATGACCTTACTTTTTTTTGTGCGGAGTTGGAGGGGCGGGTTGGTTAGGAAGGTTCAACCGAGAGCCGACTCGGGTATAACTCCCGTCTGGCTAATGTGAATCGCTAGGACCATTCTGGTATCCCTCCAAGTCCTCCGAATCCTTCGATAACGGATGCGGGGAAAATTTCCTCGTTGACTCCAGATGCTGGCGAAATAGTGGGGGGATTTTCCCGAAACCTATTGACCGCTCTCTTGTCATTCCGAGATAGGACTAAACAATGTCTGTTCTATACGTTGAATGGTCAAAAGTCGGTCAATTGTTTGAGGTGAATTCGGTAGCGCCAGGTAGCAAGAGATGTCAGCACGGATTATTCAGCGAGTGTTTTCGTCAGAGAACGAAAACCCAACAGTCATTGTTTGTATTTAGGAATTGGGCAAGCTGTGCGGACGTATCAATTTCAACAGTCGAACATCAAATCCACCCCTCTCAGTACTGAAGAACAAGTCCAACATGACGTCCGCGGGCCTACACGGGCTGTTTGAAATCCAATCCAGCAGCCCGATTGCGAGTCCTCCAGTCACCCATCAAAAAAAGTCTGCTCCGGTCCGACAGACGCCTGCGTCCATTGAACTCAATGACTTCACTTTGGACCGAGGCCAAACATCCACTGGCAACCCATCTGGAACGCAGACCCCCAAAACTCCAAAGGAAACCGAGCAGAACCAATCGCCTGATGTGGCCCAGCATGAACCGGCACAGATCATGCATACTTGGAATGACCATCCCATCACCAAATGGAGAATCCTCTGCTGCTGTCTACTCTGCTTTGCGAATGGGATCCATGATGCCTGTCTGAGACCCCGCTGCTCACGGTGCTGTTGACTTCGCTGACTTTTACATAGCCGTCGGAGCCTTGATTCCGTACTTGGAGACATATTATCACATCGGATACGCCGTGGTATCGATGCTGTTTGTGGGGAACGCTGCTGGTTTCATTTTATCAGCATTCTTCGTCAACATGACACTCGGCAAGATTGGGCGAGCTAAAACACTCTTGCTGTCCGAAGCCGTCATTATCTCAGGCTATATTATGCTCGTGACGGCCCCACCGTACCCCGTCGTGGTCATTGGGTACGTTGGGTTGCTCTTTCGAATCCGGTGCAACGGGCTAACGTGCTGTCAGATTCTTCCTTCTGGGTTACGGCTTTGGAACGGTGCTGGCGCTCAACAATGTCTTTTGCGCAAACCTCAGCCCATCGAGCGTGATCTTAGGATTGACCCATGGAAGTTATGGCATAGGTAAGCCACCTTACCTCACTATTTGTAAATAGTATCAGTTGAATGAATAATGACCCTACCTTTGATCAACTTAGGTGGAATCCTCGGCCCCATCATGGGAACGGCTATGGTATCCAATGGTATCCTGTGGTCACGCTTCTACCTGATCATATTAGGACTTCGCATAGCTGGTATCGGGCTCATCGTCTCCTCATTCTGGAACTACGAGGAAGAGCCGGTGCACCCTTTGCTTACGCCACTGGAACAAACCGCGAGTCGGCAAGCCGCAGCAGAAGAAGAAGCGAAAAAGAAATCGAGGAACCTGGGGCAAGCTCTGAAAAACCGCGTCACGATATTCGGTGCACTTTTCATCTTCGCATACCAAGGTGCCGAGGTCGCCATCTCTGGCTGGTTCATCTCCTTTCTCATCGCGTATCGTGGAGGTGACCCAGCACGTGTCGGATACGTCACCGCTGGATTCTGGGTAAGTCAATTGAATTCCCCCATCCACCAACTCTGATTCAAAAGAATCAAACTGACATCTATCTCCAGGGAGGCATCACGCTCGGACGCTTCGTCCTGACTCATCTCGCCCCAAGAATCGGCGAAAAGACCTTCGTAGTAGGCCTCACCATCGGTTCAGCCCTCTTCCAGCTCCTCGCATGGCTAGTCCCCAACGTAATCACCAACGCCATCGCCGTGTGCGTCCTCGGGTTTCTCCTAGGTCCGGTATATCCGTGCGCACAATCCATCTTTGCGCGTCTGATGCCGCGACACCTACAGACCACGGCCGTCGGGTTCATGGGCGGCGCGGGCAGCTCGGGTGGTGCCGTGGCCCCCTTCACGACTGGTTTCCTTGCACAAGCGTCCGGGACCTGGGTTTTGCACCCCGTGTGCATCGGCATGTATGTTGTCATGATGGCCTGCTGGATTGGATTACCCCGCGTGCGCAAGAGGACTGAGTAAGAAGAGACCAAAGAGAAAACATGAGGTGACCAAGGCGGTTTTTTTTTTCCCCCAATGCATTTTACGGATATAACGATACTTAGTTCAAACTATGTACCTAGGTAGATATGTGCATTTACCCATGTCAGAACGACATGCAAAACCCTCGCCCACATATGTGCAATTTCCTACCGAAGTTTTTGCATCTCAGCTCATCTTCTCGGAAACTAAGCCTTCTCATTCGCTGTAACCCCCACCGCCCCCAACCTACACCTTCACACATCTCTCGGAAACTAAGACTTTTCATTCGCTAAAAAAGCACTCTATTCTAACAATTAACTATTTGATCCCCCTCGCCTCCCCCCACCGTTCCGTCTCCCCCCGGCGCGCGCGAAAATAAACTTGGGCAATAGGTACCTTGCATGTATGTCGGTCCAGACTTCCAACATACGCGTATCCATATCCATCTAAACGACAACGACCGACGACCTCCTTAAAAAGGGTAACTAGCGGCGAAGAGAAACCCGGTGGCCTACATACACACACACACACACATATATACCTAATCCAAGCTCTCACTCGCAAACATCCCACCTCGTGTCAGCCTGCAACGAAAACCGCTATATATTTTTTTTTTAAAAAAAGCTTATAA
Organism: Periconia macrospinosa; assembly: GCA_003073855.1. NCBI lineage: Eukaryota > Fungi > Ascomycota > Dothideomycetes > Pleosporales > Periconiaceae > Periconia > Periconia macrospinosa. The sequence continues at coordinate 43,150 of KZ805329.1, read as the reverse complement.
GTTACCTAGAGACATATATACACATACATATCTACGAATATATAGTCCCGCCGTTTTTAGTTAGTTACCCAACTTTCTTTGACTCCCCTGGAAAAAAGAATTTGATGTGAAAGAATCGTTTCCCTCGAGTTAGTCTACATACTCGTTTTTTTTCCCTCATGTATATGTTAGCTTTTCGTTTCTAATTCTTAACCTTTTTCTTTTTGCAAAATATCGAAAGATTTGTTGAAATTGGAACGAGAGAGATATCAGAGACATTGAGAGAAGAAAAGAAAAATACTTGGGGGTACCCTATGTACTAACGCCACACACACACACATGTAAAATATTGCTTTTATTTCTCTTTCAATCAAGTTGTCTGTGTGAACCTGTAACGTGCTTTGCACTTTTCTTTGCATTGAGAAGAGGAGGGGGAAGGAAGGGTGTGCGTGCGCGCGCGGAGATAAAATGCGGCGTTTAAGTTTTCTCCCCCCCCCCCCCCGTTTGGATTCTTGTAGTTAAAACGAGCTTACTTGCGATGCTTGCAACATGTATGCAAAGGTGACCGGCCCCACACTCTCCCCCACTTCAATGAACGCCCCCCTCCCCTGCGCGCGCGAGATGCCGGAACTAAGGGTCGAAGAGGGGGGATGTTGTTTTGTCGTTTTGAAAGTTTGGATAGGTATGAAGGATCAATGGCAAGGGTGGTGCTTGTAAGGAAAACATGAAGATTAAAAGGTTAGAGTAAGTAGGTATGAAGAGACTAGAATATCACGATATTCGCCAACGAGTCACATCCATATTTAGCATATTATATTATAGATGAAGAAAGTTACGGAATCACATAGGTATACGGTAATTGTTAGGAACAAAGTTACATAGTTGAATAATTACAAGCAGGGCTTTGTTATAGTAACATTATTAGTGTCGATATGTAACAAATTTACTCTGAACCCGCGGGCCCCGGGGTATACTTAACTTGACCTCGTAATACATAAACCCCCCCTTCGAAAAACTTCCTAACTAAAATGAAGTAATCAACATTAACACCCCCCTAAACCCCGAAGATCCTCGAAGGGGGGGACGCAAGCGGCCAGCCCAACGCCACGTTCCTTCCCAAATCCCCCCCCCTCCCCAATGAAACAAAAAACGGACCAAAACAACGGGGGAACGGGGGAACGGACGGTCATTACTTACTTCCTTTAGCCGAACTTCCCCTTCTTGTTGTACGTGTGTGTGTGTGTGTGTGTGTGTGTGTGAGGAGCGTGGGTGGACCCTGTTTGAAACGGTGGTGTGGGCAATGACATCAATCCAAATCCTTAAATCACTCTACTTTTGCACAGAAACACGCACGCACACGTATATGTATGTACGGATCATGGACACGCGTGCGTGTGTGTGTGTGGGTGTGCGTAAACGCCGAGGCAGGGGTCAACGGAGTGGATTTAAACGGACGTGTGTTTGTAATGATTGATGTGTGATGTGTAGGAAGGAGGGAAAGGGGAGGGATATATAAAGGGAGGGCTGTGACGAGGAGAAAGACTTAGTTTTTTACATATCTTCAAACATACGAAAGACAACTAAAAAAGGCAGATTGAGACGAATCGAACGACCACCCCAGCAAACAATTACAATTTCTACGAAGAGGTTGATTTGTGTTAAAAAAAAAAACGACACATACAAATCTTCTTTTTCCTCCCCTTTCATCCTTTTACTTGGTTTGAAAACAAGGGTTCTTAACCTGACCATACTCACTCTACACTCACTCACACATTTCCATCCCCCAACATCCCCAAACTCGCACACCCCAACACCATCAACAATGTCCGTCAAAGAAGTCCAGCAACGCTTCGCCAAAATCTTGGGCCCCCCACAAACCCCCAAATCCCTCCTCGACTTCCACAGCATCCTCTCCCCGACGGCCGGCGTGCGCGTGTCGCCTTTATGCCTGGGCGCCATGAATTTCGGCGACGCGTGGGAGGATGGCATGGGGAAGTGCGACAAGGACATGACGTTTGAGATTTTGGACTTCTTTTGGGAAAAGGGGGGGAATTTTATTGATACGTGAGTTCCTTTTTTTCTTTCTTGTTTTTGTTTTCTTTCGTATTCGAGTTTTTTTCTTCTTCTTCTTCTTCTTCTGGGTCATGATTTTGGAGATTCTTCGTATTCTTTGCTGGTCAAGGAGAGGGACGGGAGGAGGAGGAGGAGAAGGAGGAGGAAGAGGGGGGAGTTTTGAGTTGTGTACATGCGGATTCTCAACCTACTCTTGATTACCTACCTACCCACATATCTCCCATAACGACACACACACAACTTTCAAGTCCATGCACAACCCCGCTAACCCTACCCAACCCTCACAAACAGCTCAAACAACTACCAAAACGAAGAATCCGAAACCTGGCTCGGCGAGTGGATGGCCTCGCGCAACAACCGCGACCAAATCGTGCTCGCGACCAAATTCACAACCACGTTCCCGGACCCGCTCCACAACCCGCCGCTGCAGCGCCACAACTACGGTAGGTTGTCCTTCGTCATACTTGGGAACGTGCCACAATCTGATCAAACATAGCGGGCAACAGCACAAAGTCGCTGCGCGTGTCGCTCGCGGCATCGCTGAAAAAACTGCAGACGGACTACATTGACTTGTTGTATGTGCACTGGTGGGACTTTACGACGGGCATCGAGGAGCTTATGCAGAGCTTGAATCAGGTGGTGGCGCAGGGCAAGGTGTTGTATTTGGGGGTTTCGGATACGCCGGCGTGGATCGTGAGTAAGGCGAATCAATGTGAGTGTTTTTTTTTGTCTCTCTCTCTCTCTCTGGCCCCCTCTTTTCTCGTTCTTCCTTGCGCGGTTTCTCTCGACTGACCACCGTCTGTCCAAAAAGACGCCCGCGACCACGGCCTCCGCCCCTTCAGCGTCTACCAAGGCCGCTGGTCCGCCGCAGACCGCGACTTCGAGCGCGACATCATCCCCATGGCGCAAGCCGAGTCCATGGCGCTGGCCCCGTGGGGCGCCCTGGGCGGCGGCAACTTCACCTTGGCCGAGAAAACCGCGTCCGGCGAGACGGGACGCAACTTCCACCCGCAGACGCCCGCGCAACGCGCCGTCTCGGAGCACCTGGCGAAGATCGCCGAGAAGAAGAACACAAAGATCACGAGCGTCGCGCTCGCGTACGTGCGGCACAAGGCGCCGTTTGTGTTCCCAATTGTCGGGGGCAGGAAGCTGGAGCATTTGAAGGGGAATATCGAGGCGTTGGGGCTCGAGTTGACCGACGAGGAGATTGACGATATCGATGGCGCGCACCCGTTTGATATTGGGTTCCCGCTTAACTTTCTGTTTGGCCCCGGTTATAAGACGACGAGTGGGAGTGCGGATTTGGGTTTGTTGAAGTTTTCGGGCCATTTGACAACGTTGCAGAATCAGGTGTTTCCTAAGCCGGTTGTGCATAAGATTGAGTAGATGAGAGGGGGAGAATGTGCATGTGTGTATGAAGCTTCTACATGCATGTTCATGTATGTGAATGGCATTTGGGAGACTGTGGTCTGGATGGAAATTGTTCTGATGCTTTTATTTTCAAAGTGAGGTCTGACGGACATGATGACACATCCTGCCAGGGGGTATATATCTCCACGTACATGTTAATAACAACATCCACCACGCACATTCACTGAAGACAACATCTAGTGCTTCTTTTTCTTCTTCTTCTTGTTCCTGGCTTTCCTCTTCGTCGGCTCGCCGCCTTCAATTTCGGTATTCACACCACCAGCACCAGCCGTCTCTGTCCTGATATGCCCATATCTTGCAATGACCTCTGTGTCAAAGCCTTCTTTCTCAAGCTTGAACAGCGCCATAGTGACACGTGCATCTTCGACGGAACTATGCGCACCTACTTGTATCTCCACACCTAACAGCTTCTCTGCCAGTATTTTCAGTGAAGGCGTCCGACCAGGAATCATAGCTAGTTCGCGGAACTTGGAGAACTTGGAAGTGTCGCGTATATACCGCTTATCATGCTTGAGCAGTAAAGCATCTAAATCGTTCTTTACAGCATGACCAACGAGTATGCGACCCTGCAGCAGAATCTTCAAATCCTCATGAACCTCTTTAAACGTGCGCGCAACGTCTTTACGTAAGTGTTTTGGTTCGATACCGGAGATGGCGGTGCGGTAGTCGGTGACCGGAACCTTGACCTGCACGTACGAGTCGTAGATCTGGTGGCCGTGGAAATTCACCGCGGACACGCGGGCCAGGGCCGAATCTTTATCCGGCTCAGGTCCCGTACCTACCATTTCACAGTCCAGCGCAATGTACTTCCCGGGAAGCGCGAGCGCAGACACGCCTTCGTTTTCGATGTCGGGGTAGTCGGGAGAGGGGGTAAGGACGGAGATGGATTCGGCAGCTTTTTTGGAGGAGGTAAGGAGGGTGGAGTGCTTGAGGGAGGGCATGGAGATGCTGCGGGAGAGGGTTTTGACGTCGTGCTGTTTGGCGGAGGCGCCGATTGAGGGGGGTTCCTCCATTTTCGGTCTTTTCCGTGATGCTGGTTTCTTGTGAGGAGATGGTCTGGAAGTTCCGTTCAAGTGGTTCTTTTTGGCTTCTCCATTGGCTTGGTTTGACCTTTTGCGCTTGAGTGAAGTCTTGTCTGTTTCCGACTCGGCTGGTTTTTTCGCAGCGGGCGTGGAAGAAGTTTTGAGGGTTTGCTGCAGCTTCTTCCAGTTGCTGGACAGGCTGCTCAGTTGAATTGGGGCCATGGCGTGATAGTATCAGCGGTGTAGCATGGCGGAGATTATTCGGTCTGGTGGTCGCGAGCGGTGAGTGTTGGGAGTGTACTCGTGTACGCCCAATCCCCCGCCATGTGATGGAATTGAAGCTTTGGCGATGGAATGGAAAAAGTTCCTTGTAGTGGACCGTGCCACGGGGCGCTCTGATTGGTGCGCAATAAGTAGGGGAGCATGGCCTCTTCGCCGCTGCCTCCACCGCTGGCCGCCGCCGCCCCGGCGCAACAAAGGACGCCCTCAAGGCAACATCGCGACTTGTCCACGACGACAACAATCCACAAGGCGACTCATAATTCACCGTCATTTGATATTGTGTAGAGGCCCATCATGGCACCTCGTGAAAATTCTCTGGAGCCCTCTGGCACGCCTGCGCCGGTAGAAACGGGGTTTGCCACCCTGGCCCAGTTAAGGTATGTGCGACACCAGAAAATAACTTTTGGAGATGGCTGCTGATGAAATGCGTGGTGCAGAGCCGGAGTGAAGGCGTTCGTGGAGAAGGTGAGCAACAACCCCAGATGTGGAGCTGCGCCCGTGGCCGCCGAACACCAACAGACAGCATCATATCATGGACCATGTACAACAACAAGCAAAACATTTGAACTGCATATGCCATGAATTTATCCCATATCAATGTCGTACAGTAACTAACGTCGCATTCAGGATGGTGAAATACGCAAAGCCGAGATTCTCATGATTCAAACCAGAGCCGGCAGGCCCAAGTTCTATGTTCACTACGAAGACTTCAACAAGCGCCTTGACGAATGGATCGAGGCAGCCCGTATCGATCTCTCACGAGAGGTAGAATGGCCAGCTCCTGAGAAGCCCGAGAAGAAAAAAGTCGCCTCCAACAAGGCCGACAAAGCAACCCCCAAAGCGGATACCAAAAGCCTCAAACGATCGCGAACTCAACTGGATCGCGAAGTCTCAGGGACCCCTTCCGAAGCCACCAGCGTCGCCAATAACGCCCCTCCAAAAGTTCAACGCAAGGAGAGTGAACTACTCGTCACCACCGAAGTAACCGATGGTACGACGCCCAAGCCCGAAGATGAAGAAATGGACATTGTCGACGTGCAAGACGCGGCCGCCGCCGCAAAAGCCGTCAACGGCAACACCAACAACGACCAATACTCGCGCGAAGACGAAATCGAAAAACTCCGCACCTCGGGCTCCATGACGCAAAACCAAACCGAAATCGCGCGCGTCCGCAACATTGAAAAAGTCCAAATGGGCAAGTACGAAATCGAGCCCTGGTACTTCTCCCCTTACCCCATCGACTTCATCGACGTCGACATGGTCTACATCTGCGAATTCTGCCTCAACTACTACGGCGACGTGACGCAATTCGAGCGCCACCGCTCCAAATGCACGCTCCTCCACCCACCGGGCAACGAAATCTACCGCGACGACTACGTCTCCTTCTTCGAGATCGACGGGCGACGCCAACGAACCTGGTGCCGCAATCTCTGCCTGCTCTCCAAGCTCTTCCTCGACCACAAAACCCTCTACTACGACGTCGACCCGTTCCTCTTCTACTGCATGGCGACGCGCGACGAGCACGGCTGCCACCTCGTCGGCTACTTCTCCAAGGAAAAGGAATCCGCAGAAGGCTACAACGTCGCCTGCATCCTGACGCTCCCACAATACCAACGCAAAGGCTTCGGCAAACTCCTCATCGACTTCTCCTACCTCCTCTCCAAACGCGAGGGCAAACTCGGCTCCCCAGAAAAACCCCTCTCCGATCTCGGCCTCCTGGGCTACCGCGCCTACTGGCAGGAAATCATCGTCGACCTCCTCATGGACGGTCGCACCGAGGCTAACATTGAGGACCTTGGCGCCGCGACCGCCATGACGACGAATGATGTGTTGCACACGCTGCAGAATTTGAACATGTTACGGTATACGAGTAAGAACCAACATGTGGTTGTGTTGACGGATGCCGTGATTGAGCAGAGGGAGAGGCAGAAGGCGAAAGAGAAGGTCAAGGGGAAGAGGACGATTGAACCGGATCGTTTGATTTGGAAACCCCCGGTTTTTTCGGCGGCGAGTCGCACGTGGAATTGGTAGACGCTTTGTCATTTCTCTTGTTTCTCTTCCTTCTTTTCTTGGGGAAAAATGGGGAGGAGTTTTGGGAGGTTCGTTTGGCGTTTTTTTTTTGGGGGGGGGGGGGGGGGGCACAACTTTGGTATGGCTCTATGATCATCATGTTTGGTTTTTTTTGTTTAGTATATTATTGTATTGTACTCGTATGTATACCCTCCTAAAACGTTCTTTACTTTTTTCTCTCTCTCTCATCACCATCCTCTTCATCCTCTTCCTCTTCCTTCTTAACCACTCACTACTATCTGTTTTATCATTGCTCTCTCTTTCTCTCCATTCTCTCTCGGGGCTGTTTGTTCGTAAGGCAGCATACATACATATCTACATACATACCTACCTAAGTAATCTACCGCGCGTGTGTGTATGTATGTATACCTCCTTAGGTATATACAAAAACACCCCCCCCTCCCCCAAAAAAAAAGACAAAGAAGAAGAAGTAGGAGAAAAAGTCGACGACGACGACCACACACAGAAAAGGGTAATAATTAATAAGGTAAGGCGTTAGAGGTTTTGTTTGTTTACTTTTCTTTACTTTAACTTGTTTTCAAATATGTATGTATGTATATATATATCTATCTATTCTTAAAGTTTGAAAGACTGTTTATCGTCGTTTGTCGTGTCGTGTTGAATTGGTATACATGTACATATGTATGTATGTACGTTACGTTTTTTTTTTTCTCATTTTTTTCTACATATATGTACGATTCGTACAAATTCTACATGATTTCACAGACAGACAAGGGTCAAATCGGTACTCTTTTTTTTTGTTTTTTAAAAAAATCATTTCTTTCAGGGAAGTCGATAGAGAGGGGGGGGGGAGGGGTGTGTGTGTATGTGAGAAACATATCATTTCATCTCATTTCATTTCATTGCCGTATTGAATCGCTCCCCCCACTACACTCCTCTCACTCCAACCACAACACCACAGGCACGCACACCTTTCCCAAAACCATACGCAATCAAAAAGAAATATATAAGATACGGTATCCACATACCATCCACATACCATCCATCCATCCTACCCACTCAATCAACTGCCCCCCTCCCCTCCCCTCGCGCCAACCAACCACCTTCTCACGACGAGGAACGACGAATATGCCCAAAAAAGGAACAATGAACAATGAGACGAATTTTCACAAAAAATACTCCGACCCCCTCCACAACGCCAAACTCCTCGTCTCTTGTTTCCGCTGCTCCATCCCCATTTGCGTCTTCTGCATCAATCGAAGCCTCAATTGTCGTTGGTACATGGGAGTATTTTTTTCCAACCTGACTCTTTCCCCTCCGCCTTGCGTCCTCGTAGACGACGACGACGATGACGACGACGCAGGCGGGCTAACAACCCTCACAACCCTCCCATTCTAAAGGAAGTACTCAGCCACGGGTTTCTTCGCGGGCATGCCCCTCGAATCCTGCGGCGCGGCCTCGAAAACGCGATACCGGCGTCCCGGGCCATCGCGCGGCCGGCCCATGCCATCGCCGAGGACAGAGCTGAGACGGCGGTTTTCGCCAATGGCCGCGCCGTTGGGTCCCACGTTGGATCCTAGGACCCATCCGCGTCCGTTACCTCCTGCTCCCCCTCCAGAGGCGGTGGTGCCGCCGCCTCCGCCGCCTCGCTCGCCGTTGCTCCGCGGCACGAAGCCCGCGTTGGACCCGTCTTCGCCGAGTTCGAGGATCGCGGCGACGTTGCCGCAGCGGTAACAGTAGTTGGGGGCGGACCAGACGGTGACGATGGTGGACTCGAACATTTCCTTGAAGCCTTCCATGACGAGTTGGTGAGCGCGGGCGATGAGGCTGAGGTCGTTGCGGTGGTTGAAGTGTTTGACGATGTCGGCGCCGAAGAGGAAGCCCGCGCCGCGCGGGGACAGTCCCCAGCCGTCGATTTCGTCTGGGTCTGACCACAGGAGGTCACACATGGCGCCTTCGTGGGGGACTTCTTGTTTGCGGTCCAGCAGGCGGATTTTGTCGATGGAGTCTATGAGCGGGGAGAGGCCGCCGTGAACGCAGAGCACAGCGCCGGTTTCGTTCTTGGAAGACCCGTTCGAGGATGATGTTGCGCCCGTGCCAGCGGGGCCTGTATTGGAGGGTGTAGGGCCTAACGGGGAGGACGAGGCCGGGTTGGAGTTAGTTTGGGAGGCGGCGGTGGAGTGCGAGTCGGAGTTGCGGGCGTAGCGGTACATGATTTCGCCGTTGGCGTTGAGGGTTTCGATTTCGATATCGCAATCGGCGTCGGGTATGTCCATGCTCTGGATGCTCTCGGCGATGGGGCCGTCGGTTGGGGTGAGAGAAGTCGCGGCGCCGGTGACGAGGGCACCGAGCGCGAGGTAGTCGAAGACTTCACAGCAGTACCGCCACACGTTGGCGCTGCCGTATTTGCGCAGGCACTCATCATAGAAGCCGTATACCGTCGTGATCTGCCGTGATTCGTGGTTCCCTCGGATGAGTGTTATTCGGTCCGGATATCGCACTTTAAGACAGAGTAGTAATAAAAATGATTCGAGAGAATAGAAACCGCGGTCTACGAAGTCGCCCATGAAAAGGTAGTTTGTGTCGGGCACATCACCGCCGACGCGAAACAGCTCCATCAGGTCATGGAACTGGCCGTGTATGTCACCACATATCTAAAGCCAGAACGTCAGCTTTCTTTGCGGTGTACGTTGCAGGCCAACCTGGATTTGCACATGCGACATACCGTTACTGGCGCATCCACCCCCACCACGTTACCTTCCTCGATGAGCAGCTCGCGGGCTTTATAGCATAACTCCCGCACTTGGTTTTCGGGTATAGGGCGACAGGCACGAAGTTGGGCGATTGCTCTAATCCAACAGTGTCAGTGGAAAGGCACCAGGTATAGTATGATTGCGAAGGCGGCGCATTACCTATCGAGATCGCTGCCGCCAATACTCATGATTGCAGCTGTGCCGGTGGCCCACGGAGGGCTGAGAGACAATTCAGGCGCGGTTCGGGCGTGAATAGGGGCTCAATCGGTGTTCTGGTGGGCAAAGGGTATGGTTGTAGAGTTGCGGTGCGAAAAAGATGTGGCGGGGCGCAGATAGCCGCGGCGGTGTCTCTTGTGCGGAACAGGGCCAAGTAGATGGTGCTGGAGGGCTCAGATTGCTTTTGGAAGGATATGGAGGACGCTGGCACTCGGCGCATGCACAGCGAGCGTGAGAGAACAGAGACGGAGTGTGGTCGGGAGACGCAAATGGGACGGAGAGAGATGTTTGGGGTTGTAGATGCGGCAGGGTCGATGGTTTGCTAAGTTATTAGTACTAGCATCTGGAGATCCGCCTTCCCATTACCAAAACTAAGGGTTGCAAGGATGGCACGGACAGTCTTAGCTGGTTTGCATTTCGCTACTCCCAACTCTGTCACCACCACCATTTCAACTCTCGCTATCCTCCTCCCTCCAGCATTTCCTGGCCGCCAGTGCTTGCTCCGCACACATCAATTGCGTCGGTACACCTGCATTCAAGCTTCATACGCCTATATTGACCGCCCCCAGCCCCAGGGATGCCTCCGCCGTGCTTCTCTTAGCTCCGCCAACCTCCACCATGCCGCCACATTTGCACCCGCGGTCGCGCATGACCATGTCCCTCTTTACATCTACTCTCATGGTCTCTTTCTTAGTCGTGGCAACTCCCCATCTCCTGCCGTGTCCCGTCGACCCGCGCACTCTCGCCGATTCCGCCACCCCAGATGCCTTGACAGGAGAACCACGGAGGAGACGTCGACGGAGAGTGCCAGCCGAGGAAACCTGCAATGATGTCATGAGCGGCGAGCAGATCAAAAGGAAGGAAGCAGAAGAAGATCGGGTGACACCAAAGCGGGAGTGCCCAGTCCCGAAACCGGGGGGGTTGATAGGGCAGGTCCTAGGTTTGAAGAGCGATCAACAAGAGGGGAAACGAGACCGTCCATCCGTCATCAGTCACGTCGAAATAGCACGCCGGGAGTCGCGACCATGAAGACCACCACCATGATAGAATTGCACATGTATCAAGCGTGTAACATATGTACAGCATTAGAGACTTGCAGCCCAAAATTTCATTCCGACCTTGAATCAAATACCCAGTTCCGTTCGCTCGTTATCATAACCTTCTCTTCGCGTTAATTGTTAGTGCTTTGGCAAGCCACCACGCAAACGATCCTATTCATCACCATCGCCCAAGTACCCGTAGGACGGGAGGTCAGAGTCCCTCCGCACTTCCTGGACAGACTGCACATGTTAACATTGCCGCTTTAAACCGAGAATGCGACCAGTACTTACAATATCCACTTGGTTTCGTTGCTGTTTTAAAGACCAGGACACAACTTCTTTAAGCGGGCGCACGTATTCTAAACGGCAGGCGAACAAGGTGATTCGACGGATACTTTTCAGTTTGAGCAGCTGATCGATTGAATAGGCTTCGAAAAACCATTCTTTGTCCAAACAAGTCCCCGTGGTAACAGGAGCTAGGCGCATATTCTCCCATTCGAAATACATGCCTACCGCCCGTAAATTGGTGCACTTTTTGATGAGTTCTGCACCAGCCGACGAGATGAGAAAGGCATCGCTTGCGTAGAAAGATAGTGAGCGGACATGGACGAAGGTCTCGGTAGTCCGCAAAAAGAATAGCAAGTTGAAGGCCTCGTACTGCGATCGCATGATGAAATTGCTTCGGCGGAAGACGACAGGAAGCGCATCGAAGAAAAAGGCATCGTTGACCAGGCACATGGGCGGCAACCAGGTACATTGCTGTTCAGAGAGGACGTCTCTTGCTTCGATAATATGTGAATGCTCGCACGACTTGAGTTGCATCGTCACAACCCAATCGAAGATGATTTGCCGTATTTCGCGCGGAAGCCAGAGAAATACATTGCCGGCGGCGACTGCATCCGCATAAGATTCATGATTGAGGTAAGCCATAACCAAAAAGGGTAAATAGGGTTGTGTAGGTCGGTGTGTAGGTGAATGCCCGGGCACCTCTGCAGCCTGGGTCTAGCTTTGTCGCGGTTGTTCAAGGTGTGGCTGAAGTAGCCAATCACACAACAGTTTGGACCTTGTTTTGACAGATCAGGTAACCGCAACCTGGTGATCACGTGAACTAACGAGGCTGGTCACTTCATTTGAACGTCTGCGTACATCAAACGTGTAAAAAATGGTCCGGTAATGCTGGCTAACGACAACCAATTCGAACTGAAACGTCCAAAACACGAGTAAATCTCAAATCTCAACATGCATTTCAGCCCGCCCAAAATATGCCGAGGTGATCGGATCCGATGTCGTATGTAAGTACGTACCTCCAACATTGCATTTCGAATAAGTTAAGGATATCCTGGGCATCTACATGCACCGTACGGACGTGATATCCAGATACTTGAACATCCCGTGACAGGTGACATGGTGCTAACCAGATCCCAATCAGTGTTCCGTTCTTCTAGCAAGGATCTGCCCGTGGAGAAGTGGGCGCTAATTTTTCACAATGTTCGTCGTTCGATCTCCAATGGAGACCCGGAAGTTGGTACAGATCGCCAGATCGCGATTCTCATGCAGTGAATTATTATTCCGCTCCGCAGAGTTCTAGTTACAGCCAACTTACTAACGAACGCCACCGTTTAGCGCTTCTCATCTGGTCCCAAATGTCAACTTGTTATGCACTGTTACTGTTCTAGACCAGTCCGCTTTGGACCGTTTTGCGCGTACCCATGGACTTTTCGATGCCTCCAGCCCCCCATCCGATAGCGCCACAGCACAGCAATCGCCTTCAGCTGCGAAAAGCATCCTCATCTTCTACTCACTCATGGCTCCTGTCGGAATGTCGTCTACATAACCGTAGCCGTTTCACCTTTTTATATTTGTTTTACGGCGGAATTGAAGCCTAATGTCCGAAAAATGCAATGGCAGCCAGCGTCGACGCTTCTTTCCTCGGGCGGATGCGGCAGTACTTCAATCCAAGTACACCCCGCCATCACCAACCTCTCGTCCGTCTACTGTCGCGCCCATTTTCGATACTGAGCATGCTGATCATCCGCTCTGTGCGTGGAGTCAGAATGTGGCAGCATGTGTGTACCCAGAAACTACCGATATATGGGCCCCTGCTGTCATTCCTCAGAGACCGGAACATGTTACTAGCAGCTATCTCTTCCCCATTCTTACACGCAACGAGAGGCTTCGGTTAACTATGCTTTCATACTATACGCGAGGCCTGTTAGAGGATTCTGAGCTCGTCTCTCGCTTGCAAGAAAAAGTTCACTTGGCTAAAGAAACCATCGAGTGGGAGTTCGTTATCGCTGGCCTGTTAGACCACAACACCTTCACGCGCATCGCTACTGTTGGTTTGCCCTTGGCTGTTCTGCCTAGGCGCGAAAGCACTTGCGCACATACAGTTAACCAACCTCCAGGCGTAGGTTCTTGTTCGACTCCGACGCGTCATTCTTCCGCTGATTGAATCAGGTTGTATTCACACTTACAAACATGGCAGAAGATTGGAGATTTCAAACTTCGCCACATGTCGAGCATGGTGGTCTCCGAGCTTATGCTGGTGTACCACTGCGCTTTGAAACGGAATTCGGCGAGCACGTTTGCTTTGGGTCCCTTTGTGTGGCATCTAATGAAAAACAAGAGCCGCTTTCGAGAAGCCAGCAGACGGCGCTAGTTCGTCTTGCTGATTGGGTTGTTACTGACATCGTCCACAGCGCCCGAGCGAGGCGCCAACGGGAGCGAAGAAGGATGCAAGAGCTTCTCAATAATGCGAATGAGCTATGCCAGCGCATGGAAAACGTAGAAGAGATAGTTTTGGATGTTTTAAAAGAAATCTACCCCGAGGTCACGATAAGCATCCAAAAATCAGACGACAGACGACTAGTGACTCTCGATGGGCGAAACGCCATTCCATACTCCGATTTCGACAATGGCCTATGGGAAGATGTCGATTGTTTTGATGAGATCATACAAGACGGCAACCACTCGTCTATGGTATCAACACAACACGTACGAGTTATCGCGGCCGAATGCGATCAATCTGTTCAACCGACGTATCTTGTCATTGCCTCCAAAGACTTTCGACTTGTTTTCGACGATGTGGACTTCTGGCTTGTGAATTCCTGTGCAGCATTATTAAGCCGTTTTTGGCAAAAGCGTGCTCTCAATGAGGCTCTGACTATCAAGGAAAATTTCCTTCGTGGGATTGCTCATCAACTTCGCACACCTATTCATGGCATCCTTGGATCTGCAGATTTACTCGCCGAAGACTTGAAAGCAAGAGAGATTCTAGAGCTCCCATCAAGTGCAGATTCATCCTCCGGCTTTTCGGAGGCGGAAACTCCAAATCTATACAGCTACATCAGTGCAATCAGAAATTCGGCGCGCGAACTTGTAGGCACGGTAAACAGTATGATCAAGATAAATCAATGGGCAGATGCCGCTCGATCTGATCATGTCGGTCAGCTTTATCACGTCGAAGAGTTAGAGACCACGCTATTGAACGAAATGATTTCGATCATACCCGATGATTATAACCGAAGGCCTTCGATTATTCTCAGCCGCCGCTTACCATCAGAGTGCGATAGCCTGGTGGTGGATCTCAAGCTGATGATAGATTGTCTATCGCCTCTTGTAATTAATGCTATCCAGAACACAGTTGGTGGTGGTGTAGTTGCTGTGACGACATCACTCAGTGAAGACTATCAATCGCTCATAGTAGACGTTGAAGACACGGGCTGCGGAATCGCACTTCACAACCAAAAGCACATATTCGATGCTCACCGCAAACTGGACGAACATTCCACAAGAGCTGGACTCGGACTTACGCTATCAAGTCGGCTCGCGACTTTGATGGATGGTTCGGTTGCATTGATATCATCCACCGAAGGGAAAGGATCGCACTTTCGCGCCTCATTCCACGTAACCTGGGCCTGCTCCAGGAAGCCACCACGGTCGATCAGAGAAAGGCTTAAACATTTACCGTCAACATTCTATAAACTTCCTTCGACGACCCCATCCTCTCCGCTCGATCAGCATATCTGTAGTTTTCTTACCGATCTTGGCGTGTTACAATCAGAATGTTCAAGCACACCTCTGGTGATCATAAATTACTCGGCCGATGTCAACCAATTTCGCAAGGGTTTGCCCCGTATCAGCCCAAATCAAGTTGCAATCTGTCTCATACCCGACTTTGCAGAGAGTCACAACATGAGCGAAGAAAGAGTGAAATCGGAGAACAACATTGTGTTCGTGAAAGGACCTTTCCTACCTCGGGTCATAGAAGAAGCGTTGAATCAGGCCCATCTCATCTTTTCGAACTTGAATTCAGAAAATGGGAACCATGTGAATGAACACCTCGAGAGCGTAAGCGTTCAGCTTAAAAATACAACCATTGCGCGATCCACTATCAGCACCTCAGTCGTGGAACCTTCGCCCATCAAAGAAATTGCAGTTACAACCACCCAAGATATACTTATCGAAACTGTTTTAACTGCTCCACCCACCCCTCCCCCGGCCAGGGCCACAAGACCCATGGCACTACTTGTCGACGACAATGCTGTAAATCTGCGCCTACTACAGATGTATTGCAAACGCCGCAAGATCCCCTGTTGCACCGCCACCGATGGCGAAAAGGCTGTGAACACCTTTCTGAAATACCAATCTGCTTCGTCTCGTCCCGCTGGCGCTGAGCCGATTGAACTCATATTGATGGATCTCCAAATGCCGGTTTGTAATGGTTTAGATGCAACCAGGCAAATTCGTACACTTGAGAAAGAGCACGGTTGGGCATCAAGCGTGATTTCCATCGTCACTGGGCAAGACTCGCCGTCTGACCGCTTGGGTGCGATAGATGCGGGGACCCAGGGCTTTCTTACGAAACCGGTCGGACCGAAAGTGCTTGATAACAAGATCAAGCAATGGTTTCCTGGGCTGGATCTCGAAGACGGCGTGTAAGGGAAATTTTTGTGCTATCTTAGAGACATACAACATACGCCATTACAAAATTGAAGGCAAAAGTCGCAGATATATCCGAGTCTCATTGACGGATAGTTTCCATACGAGCAATGTGGCACATCCGCCCATCTATCCATCACGACACAACCACCTCGTCAGCTCAACCCCAAGCTGCGCCGGCTGATCATACATAATCAAATGGCCGGCCTCGGGCACAATCACCACCTCCTCCGCGCCCAGCGCCTCGCCCAACCTCCACGCATCCTCCGCCTTAATCCACCGATCCTCCTCCCCCCAAATAACCTTCACCCTCATCTCCCTCCCAACCTTAGCATACCTCCCCTCGACCTCCTCCGTACTCCTCACGCCAGCCTGACACATCTGCCTCACAAACCCCCTCTTCCCTTCCTTTCCCTCCCTCACCCACGGACCCTTCAACATCTCCATCTCCTCCCTCCTCAGCTCTTTAAACGCCGCATTCCGCACATAACCCTCCACAATGCCCTCAAACGCCATATCCGGCAACTCCTCAAACCCCCTCGGATCCCGCGCAATCGACGCAAACAAATCCTGCCCAAACGGCCCTATCGCCACAACATCGATCAAACACAGACTCGCGTACGCGCACCCATGCACCAAGTGCGCCCGCAGACTCATCAATCCACCATGGTCGTGCGCCACAACGTGCGGTTTCCTGCCTCCCCAATCCCCGCTGTCCTCCCACGTCTTGAACAGTGCGGCGAAGACGGCGGTTTGTCGCGCCAAGTCGGCATCGAGTTGTTCGACTTTGTCTTTTGGCGTGAAGGAGGTTCCTGCGCGTTGCTGTTCGGCAGGCGAGGCACCGAACCCGGCGTTGTCGGAGAGGTAGACGTGGAAGTGGCGCGAGAGGGCGAGGGCGTAGGGGGTCCAGACACGAGAGGTCCAGGGCGTGCCGTGGATGAAGATTAGAGGTGGGGAGATGGGGGATCCGAGGCTTGTCCATTTCACGGTGAGGTCGTGCGTGGGCGTTTGGTGGGTGAATGTTTGGGTTAGGGATGTTGGGTCGGTGTCGTTTTTGGTGGTGGTGGACATGGTTTTGTTTTTGTTTTTGTGTTTTGTTTTTGTTGCTTGTTGATATTTCTTTTTTTTTTTTTTCGAGGGATGGACTTGGGCTTGAACTTTTTGGGGAAAATTGAAGAAGGGGGGGTTAAGTAAGTAAATGTAGGATAAGCGACTTTTTTTTTTTCTGTATTTTTATAATGTATGTATGTGTATGTAGGGGAACGATGTGATGTTTGATTAATCGATAGACGCGAACGTTTGTGGGTGTTGGTGTGTGGGTGTGTGTAGGTACTTCCCTTCAAACCACTCACTCACACAAAAAAAAAATTGAGTGTGTTTTTGAAAAGAAAATTTGGTAAAATCTGAAAAATCTCCCTCCCTCCCTCCCTCCCTTACCCTTTTTATATCTTATCCCCCCTTTCTAGTATTGTGCGGAAAATACTACATGTTTAACACTTCTTACATACATACACTTGCAAACATGGGGGTTAGGTAACATGTACAACGAACGATACGTCATCATCTATCGAGCGTACCTATGTAGTTTGTGATTGATTGATTGATTGGTTAGTTCTAAAGCATAGCACAGCAGCACCTTACACGAATGATAACGTTACGTCCCATCTAGCGAGGGTTAGTTTGGGATTGATTGATTGATTGATTGGTTGGTTCTGGAGCACAACACCTACAGGAACGGACGAATAAATAAATGAATAGATAAATGGCTAGTTTGTTACATGGTTGGTTGGATTTAGTTTAGTTTTTTTTCTCTTTTTGCGTGATAAAAACAACGATTGGGAGAAAGTTTCAGGAGGGGCGGTAGGTACTTAGGTAGATAAGCAGGGTGCTTTTGATGTAGCGAGTTAGAGAGGGTTGGGTTGGTTTGTATTATGGGGTAGGGGGGATACTTATCTAGGTTTTTTTTTTAGGAGGGGTAGGGGGGATAAGCAGGGTGAGGGTGCTTTTGATGTGGCTAGTTGGAATTATTGTTGTTAGAATGTATGTTTGGGCGTAGGGGGGATGTTGGTGAGGTGTTAAGTAGAGTAGGTAAGCAGTCGATTTTGAATTCTTTTTTTGGGTAGGGGAGGGGGTGTTCCTGTTTTGTTTATGTGAAGCTGGGAATGTAGGTTTAGGAATTGAATTGTGAAAAAAAAGGTTTCAATTGTTTTATTTTTATCCTCGCGCTGTGGTACTACTGAGCATGGTTATGCTAGATAATAAGGATTCTAGGTTTCTTTACTTTTATTTCTTTTCTCGAGGAAGATGTTTTGCATAGGTAAAGGGAATACAATATCAATTCTACCCGAAAGGAGGAAGACGAAGCTGTACATGCGTACATATATATGGTACATGCACAGTACAAAGGGGATGGAGGACAGCGGCATGTGGCGGCGGGCGATTCGAGCCTCTAACTTAGTGGTACCAAAAGCAATTCAATCAATCAGGTTCTCAGAACCTAATCTGTTTCTCTGTCCCCAAGGTTGTTTGATGGTACACTACCGGGCCGAATCGTCAACGATCCTAGGTCTCACCCCTCCGTCCATAACTCTAGGTGAATGCTTAGTTAGCTAGCGCGCCTCCACACCCCCCCACTCTGCGCAACAAACACAAGCGTGAATCACATTCCGGATCACACGCCGGCTACGCATACACGAAGGGTCCAGAATCTCCTCCGGGGTTTCTGAGCAAGGCATAGTTTAGCGCGCGCGCGCGAGCTCACGCGTCACCATTTTGCCCCCTAACGAGGAGAGGAGGGGGAATGGGGGAATGGGGGAATGGGGGAATGGGTCGTGTGAGCATCATCCTATCTCAACAGTTTCGTTTACCTAACCACTCCACTCCGTCTTGAACCACCACACCCCCCCTCCCCAAAACATAAACTACATCCCCACACAGTTCCATCCTCCAGACATTTGAGATTTGTTTTCGATTGAACTCCGCGCGCGCGATTAACTATACCCCCCTCGACAATCTCAAAAGAAAAAACAAATGGCGTATTCCAGGATCTTCACGTAAGCTGCTCCCTAACTAGTCTAAGCCGTGGATTCTTCTTTGCGCCACTTTCTACCATCTATATCTACCTACTTACGTGTCTATCCCTTGAATCGCTACATACACCTATATCTCCCAATCTCCACCCAATTGTGCTCGGTATGGGACTAAATTTATAAGGAGTAGACCTCGTGGGTTCGCCTTCATTTCGGCTTTTTCGCTAGGGGGTGGGTATCTGGTGCTTAAGTCGTCGCGCGCGGCGGTGGCGCATAGGCAGCAGAGAGAGGCAGGCGATTATAGTGTTGAGGTTGATCGCTCTGGTACGTTTTTAACAAACCTTTTTTTTTTCTTTCTGGTTTGATATGCTATTTGCTGCGGATTGTAGCGGTTGGAGTAGGCTGATTTGTTGGATTTAGGTGGTGGGATTTGAAGATAGAAAGGCATGGAATGACAATGAGTTTTAAGGGTATAATGGAACTGTCTGGGAGTAGATGCAAGATAGGAGAATTTGGGGGGACTGTGTTTTTCATTCCTCTGAGAATACGATGAATATTTGGTTCTTTTGTCCGTGTGGTCTACGACTATTGATACAATTGACACCCCTTCGAGATTTTTTTTTTGTAATACAGTTAGCCCGCCTTTCTAGTCTATTTTGGTTATTATTCTTGTTCGGGTGTAGCATCTGCCGAAAATGTTGATTTATAAAACAAATGTTATCGATGGTGTTGAGCTCTGTTGACATTGATCGGATGTGTAGCTACCCTTGCACGGATAGATACTCCGCCCCCAAGTGGCAATCGCACGATAGGGTATTTCGGAACCTGGATCGAAAGGAAGCTGCACGATAAATCAAATACCGTCGTTGACGTCTAATTTAAGTTTTTGTAAAACATTAGATTGAGATCCCATTTGAAACCTTTGAAACTTTTGATACACAGAGAAGATCCTTACTGCGCCTTGCGCCGTGGTGTTTTTCGTGCCTTGTACATGTAGCCATCAAGGCTGATTTACCTTCAGTACGTACCGCAAGAGGAGATATACGTAGACGTGCCACGAATACAACGCCCGGACAAGGCTGTAGATCCTACTGCAATCTTCTTTCCCTACCCTTATGCGACTTTCCGTGTCCTACATACACGTGGCGGGGCGACTTTCTCTCCCATTTAGGGTCAAAGGGCACGCTTCAAATGTCCCTTACAGTCAGCGCCAATGCTTTCCCGTTCTAAGAATAAAATCTCAGCCTCAACCACGGGCCCCCACCCAATCAGAAACGCGTTCAGAGGATCGTTCCTCGCCGCTTGCGCCGGGTACTCGGAGCCTGGAAATCAGTGGAACTGTTGGGGTTTGGACTAAGTGCTTTTTTCTTTTTCTTTTTTGCGCTGAAATGCAAAGAACAATTGAAGGCTTCGTGAAGTCGCGGTCCGGTTGCTTCACCCACCCGATCTGATATCTACGCTATTAGCTAGCTGCCGCTCTAGCTCTGGAGAGGCCAATCATGACTACGCCCTTCCAAAGAGGCGCGTCGCGGGTTAGCTGGAACGTGGTCCCAGCTGAACGTTGCTGACTCTATCCAGGCGAATAATCATGCTTCGGACGTCGTGGACCCTATCAAGTAAGCCTTCGGGCGCAGCTGGGCGGGAAGGTCTCATCCCTCTGATGCAATCGTCACCCCTGCTAAAAGCTCGAGGGAGTTTAGAAGATGCTTCTCCCCGCTCCTTCTGTGGTTGCTCTCATGTTTTTCTTCTCACTTTCCTTCCTTGCTCTCTTGTAGATCGCCCAACGATTTCGGTTTCCTGCCGATTTCAGCCACCGCCAGTGAACGTGAACAAAAGCAATCATGGGCGGAAGCGGCCAGTACTACGACGCTGCCGACTTCGTTAACTGGAAACGGAAACAGGGTAGCGCTTACCAGATACCTCCCAGGGCGAATTTTCTGGCTGCGGTGAATCATGTACGGCATCTTCTTGATGGAAAGAAAATCAACTGGGCCGCCATGGGTGGTTTGGCTATGCTTTGTTTGGGTTCCCGACGCGAAATGCCGGATATACACATTGTCTACGATGACGGGGAATACACAAGGTTGAAATCTAAGCTCGAGAGCGATTCAAGGTTAGATGCTCCCTCGCACGCACGTTACATCGCAACGCGCTGACAATGGTAGGGTACGGTTACCAAATAGCATGAACCCGCTGTTCCCTTCGAAAATATTGGTATCGACCGGACCAAGATTTAGGGACGCTGGATGCTCAGACAATGCAGAGATTGAGGTAGACCTAGTTCCTCCAGGTTTGTTCCCTTCGTCTTGGATAATGAAGAACAACTGCTAAAACATTCACTAGGGTCCCACGGCACTCCATCGAGCGATGTATTTCGAAGCAACCTAGTGATGCTAAGCCTGAATGTAGAGGGAAGAGCTATCAACATCAAGGGACTGAACCTCCTTTATCTGACGAAGACGGCACTGAATTACTGCAAGAGTCGGGACTTGGTATGGGATCCGAGGAAGGATTTGTTGTTTCTGTGTCGCAATTACGGGAAAGAGATTGGATCGCTGAGAGATCGGTTGGACGTTCGCGAGGTTCAAGAGCGTTTTCTTGCATCATCATATTTTACGAGGATCTCTCCGGAAGAGAAGAAACTGTGCTACAACGTGCTTCTCGGAAAAGACCCACCACCAGCCATGTCGCTCACCCCAGCTCCGCTAACCAATGGACGGCCACCGATAACTTCTCAAAAATCCGCTCCTGCCCTCAATAACTCATTTCAGCAGTCATCGGATCTCCTTTCCCTACCACTACCAGGCAAGACGAAATCGAAGCCAGCAGGTCCGAACCATCACCAAGCGCTGAACAACCTCCCACCTCAGGGATCCCATCAACATTCACACACGGATAAAGATAGACAGTCAAGACCCCGTAACCCTAACAGTGCCCCCAACACGCCTAGTGGTAGCCGCAATGGGAGCCCCCAAGCACTTGCTCCAAACGCTTCACGACCGATATCTATGGATGTGAGAGGTGCCCAGCAGCCACAGCAAAGAGGTGGATCGCCCCAAAGGCCGCACGTTGGTGGGCCACAAAATTCTGTGCACGCTGCCAACATGGGTAGACCTCCAATGGTAAACGGCAAAGAACCCTCTCCCACAAAAGCTATCCGCCCCCAGCAGTCCATGCCTGTATTGCCTGGGCATCCGACAGGAGGTGTACCTGTATTTGCTCACGCTCATTCCAATGCACCTCCGATGCCTCAAATGCCTCAAATGCCTCCAAACCCGGCCCAAAGACCAAATCCCAACGGACTTCTACCTGCATTCTCTCCACCGCAACCCTTGAGGCCACAAGCAGCGCCCCAAAACAATCATAGGAACGTACCAAATCAAAGCATGCTTCAACATCCCCCTACAGTGCATGGACACCCTAGGCCATCGCCGCAAGGTTCCATGGCAATGGGTCCGCAGGGCATGCACCCACCTATGCACCCTCGAGGACAAGCACAGCAAAACCAGCCTATGGCCACGAATCACCCCAAGAACACAGGAAACGGCCTATCGTCATTCGTTTTCGAGTTGGATGGAGGTTCAGTACCAACCGCATCTACACCCCCCGTCAATCCTCCCAATACCTTCATTGCAGAATTACCGGCTGAAACGGTCAATCTCAGCCCGCCACAGCAGCTGGGAGAGATGGCGGTAAGCCCACCTCTGCCATCAAAACAACCCATGAAAAACTACGAGGATTCTCCGATCAGTCCGCCAGTCAGGCTATCTTCTCTTGCATCTGCGACTCAAACACCACCACACGCGAATGTTCAATTGCCGGTTCAACAACCACCACTTCTGCAGGCTCACCAGCACCAACACCAACACCAACAGCCCCCGCAATTTTCCCAGCAAAATCCTCAGGCACAGCACCCTCAGGCACAGCACCCTCAGGCACAGCATCCTCAGGCACAGCATCCTCAAGCACAGCATCCTCAAGCACAGCATCCTCAAGCACAGCATCCCCAGATACAGCTCCCCCAAATACAGCATCCTCAGACACAAAACGGACATAATCCAGTAATGCAGGCACCACCCCCTAACCTACGCAGTCATTCGGATCCAGCGGGTTCACTCCCAACAAGTCTTACCATCGGCGGCCCAGGGAAACGTCGATCGCCAGCCAACTCCATATCTCAAGGCTCAGCGCAACAGCAACAACCGCAGCATCAGCCAAAAGAATACGAGCTCCTCAACCCATCTTTGCTGTCTGTAAATGGCGGACAAGCCTCGAAACGCGTGTCAATGTATAAAGCATATTCCGTGTCGGCGAGTCCACCAAAAAACGCAGCTCCCATTCACCCTTTTCTGCACCACTCACCACCACACCCACATGGACCTACAGCGCCTCCACAACACCACGCTCCGCCGCCCATGCAAGCACCCCCTCCTTCACCCCCAAAGACGCAAGATCCACCTTCGAAAGATCCACCACCAATTTTCATAAGGTCGGGAGGAGAAATCAAACCCCTCCAAATCATCCCCAGACATCTCCTTCCCAACCCCCTCGGCGCAAACCCACCGACCCCACCCCTGACGCAAACAAAGCACGACTCCCACCACAGCGAAAAAGGATATACTCTAAACGACGAGCCACCGTCCCAGAATGCACACCCCGTCGCTCCGCCTTCAGGATACGCCGCGCCTTTACAGCAGCAACAACAACAACATCAGCCACCACCCCAAAACGCATACCCCGTCGCTCCTCCACCAGGATACCTCGTGCCCTTACAGCAGCAACACCAGCAACACCAGCAGCATCAGCAACACCAGCAACACCAGCAGCATCAGCAGCACCAGCAGCACCAGCAGCACCAGCAGCACCAGCAGCACCAGCAGCAACAACGTCAATCACCACCACATCCTGCTCAACAGCCCTCGCAACCCCCACAGCAAAACGGCCGCTACTCCCCTCTTGAAACCATCCACTCAATCTCCCAACTCCCGTCACAACGCGCAGCATACCAGAACCCTTATGCGCAGAACTACCCTCCTCCCTCCAATCCTCCACCTCCTCCTCAACAACAACAGCAGCAGCAACCTCATCATCATCATCAACAACAACAACAACAACAAGCGTACACACCCCCTACCTACGACCCCTACACTCCATCCCACCACCAGCGCAACGTCTCAACCGACTCACACGCCTCCACCGCATCGCACGATTCGCAGAAGCTGGCGGAGGAATACCAAATGGATCTTCCGGCGTATGGGAAGGGGTATGCTAGTCCAAAGAGGATAGACGATGCGGGTGCGGGTGCTGGTGGATTTGATGGCGTGGACGATATGGTGACGCCGGTCAATGCGATGACGATGAGGGACAGGGAGATGGATGCGGATTTTAGAATCGGGAGGACGTTGGAGAGGAGGGGTACGGATAATGAGACGGTTTATGATTTCACTTAGAGATCTTTCTTTTTTTTTTGGTGAGGGGTGGTTGGTTGGAGGGGTTTGTTGGGGGTTGAGTGAGGGGTAGGTGATGTGTATGATTAGATTTGATGAGTGGCTTTTTGGGCTGGCTGGCTTGTTTGTTTGTTTGTTTGTGTGCACCTACCTGGTTTTTTAGAGATTGGTAGCGTGGGAGAAAGACTATGAATTCTTTTTATACTTCTTTATACACGTGTGTGTGTGTGTGTCTGTGTGTGTGTGGTTTTTTGTTCTGTTTTGTGTTGAATTTAGAGTTTTTTTTTATATTCTTCGCCCCCTCCCCCTTGTCTTTTTGCTTTTATATATATGTTTGGCTTTTTTTGTTGTCTCGCTTTTTTTCTTCTTCCTTGGGTTATATACTACTGCGGCACTGTTACGACGAAGTAGAAACTACACGACATTATATGACCTTAACAAGGAGAACAAAAATAGAAGTAGAGAAAGAAATACGAGAGAAATTGGATAGATGATGAAATAATCTGATTAACACCCCTGCTTATGAATACGATAAAAGCTATTCTATTTTACTTAAGCTATATAAATTGTTAACTATCCTTGTCAAAAAAAAAAAAAAAAAAACACACATCTTTTAGACAATTAAAGTTGACAGAGGTAAGCATACCCTTTGTACTACATACATAAATAGATAGGCACGCGAAATCTATAACAAATTGTATATACGACACAAGCATATAATACTTTAATCTTAAAAGAAACTACTAATTATATTTAAGTGACATTTATGGGAGGTGTCAGACCTAGACAAAAAAAAATGATCCAAAATGTATAACACCAAAAAGGCGGGCCACCTAGATACCAAAAATGAGAAACTACTAATAATAACCTCTATTAACCTTTTTATAAAATATCTAACGTCCTTTTTTAAATAGGTGTACATACCTCTAACGAACAAATCTATATCCAGCATAACGATACCTCAATTATATAAAATATAACAGCAACTTTCTACGCTACATACCTACCCTTTTAAAAAAACAACCTCCTCTGTACCTAATATATACACACGACTTTCTACCTACCTACCTCAATCAACGCACCTAATCTTGCCTAGTCTAGTAAATCCTCTTTCTACCTCACAAGTTAAAGGGATCAATGCAAGTATATGTATGCCCTTACTTACGTTAATACGTCTATCCTTCACTACACCTACATCTATCTCTACCACATCTCTCCCTCGCGCGCGCAGATGTACAATCGCGCTCCCCGCGCATATGTCCAAACTATATCCTTTAATGTAGTGTCTTGTATTTCTCGGGCCACGCGTGGATTGCGGTGTACGTCGACAGGAGGAGTAAATGGCGGAAGGTATTATGATAGAACTACTATGTTGGTACCGCGCTCGGGCGCGCGCGAAGGTTATGCTAGAGGGTATGACGAGGGAGGAAGGGAGGTCGGGTTTGAGGAGGAGTACCGGGGGGGGGCGGGAGTTTGTAGGGATGGATGATGGATGCGCGGGGGGTTGGATTCGGTGGGTGTTGAGGGATGTGTGGGTAGCGGGTCTGGGGGTGTTGAGTTAGGTTGGGTTAGGTTGAGTAAGGTTGGGTTGTGAGTTGAGTTGTGAGACCTATGTGTACTCTTTGCTCCTTTAGTGAAACAGTGATTGAGAAGGGGGTACTTTGCATGCGTAAGAAGAAGGGCTACGTTCTGCTAGTTTTGGAAGCGTATTATCTATGTCTGTGGATAGTATATAGAGTAGGCTACGATGTTGTGTATTGAGTTTGTGGTATTGAGGGGAGTTTCTGGAAGACGCAGAGGTGATGGGTCAGGGGAAATGGGATACTGCAGGTAAAGGAAAAAAAGATGGTTCTAATAATTCTTGGGCGGCGGTTCATGAATGTGTGAGGGATTGGGGGTGGGTGTGATGGAGACGTAATCCTTCGTCAGTGAAGAGGGACAGGGCGTGCGGTAGGTATAACGAACACAGACATGTTCATATGCGTGCTGGACGTAGTGCTTATGAAGCTTGTTAGGTATGCAGGATGCGAGTTCATAGTAAATTTTGCGGGTGAGCATTCTTGGGACGTGGAAGCAAGGGGGCAAGGGGAAGGGCGTCGGAGACAAAGCCGGTCAGCGAAGGCTGGATAAGACATGGCAAGCAGAGGATAACAGAACCGTCCATCCGATCAAGATAATAGGTATACAAGTTGACACGGAAGGTGTGACATGTTCCAGATAGTTACGTGTTCTCTCCCGGCCATGTCCCCTTTTCTCTCAACCTATCTCTGACTCTAAGTCTTGCTTGCGTATCCTCTGTGAACATGTTGGTGGTCTCTATCTTTACCAACGTTACTCAGCCTTCTCCCCAAAGGTCCCGCCTTCTCCCCAACGGTCCCGCCTTCCCCCAAACGGTCCCGCTTTCTTACCAACGGTCCCGTCTCTGACTCATTCTTGTTTCCGGGTTTATCCAACAGTAATGTAGGCCGGAAGCCGGAGGGAAAACAGGCGTATAATCCTGTGCACCCACAAGGGCAAGCGAACATCGCAACAGTCCAACAGTGGAGCGAACCGAGTTGCTGATGATTCGACAGTTTATGATGCCCGAGCTGCATGTAGTGGATATACTGGTGTGGGGCGTGCCGCCTTCGATTCGCTGCAGGCATCACGGAGTGGAGTGTTGGGTGGTGCTCTGCGCATGATTACGCCCTTATATCCACCCGGACTAGCTTCTTCCTGTATAGATTAATCGGGGGGCAAGTGAAGCCGACTTTCCGCCCTGAGACGGTCAATTGACGATGTTTAACAGTCATACTTCACCGTCATTTTACTTCCATATCCAGGTTAGTGGCTAGGTATGTGCAATCGAGTGGCTCTACACATGACGTTATATGATCAGTGACTTGTTTTAAGATGGTCGTGTGTAGATTGGTTGTTTTTCTTTTGCAACCGGCGTGTGCGATAACTTGCAGGCCTTCGCCAAGTTGTCGTGATGTGCGTGATGCAGAATACCAAAATCCTTCCGAAGATGACATACCACAACCCCCTAGCACTACATATGGCCCGTGAGGAGTATACCTTGCAAGGCGTTTTTTCCATTGACGGCTCTAGAAGCCTCTCACAGCCGAAGTTCGTTGGGCGGAAGGCACAACGAGCAAGTGTTCTGGAAGTCTCATACAATCACCTGGCTCTAAGGAAACATTCTGCAAACGTTTCTCTAGACTAACTAGCCACTAAGGTTAATAATAAACATTGAAAACATTGGCATGCGATTCGAATGAGGCGCAGACAGTCATTTGGAATTGTCCATTGTTTCAAAGAGAAGCAAGACTGGTAGTAACACGTCATGCTCAGCCCCATCCGTGGCCGATACTAGCAATTCACTCTCCTCATAAGGCACAGCCGCGCGGCTATGGTATCAATACACGTCTGTATCGTACACAACCCTGGTCACAATGAGCTCTCAGAACCTCTAGCAGACTATCCCAGAGGCCGTTAGGAAAGTCGGCTTGACCGAATGTGCAGTTAGGGCACCCCTAGTCAAAGTCCCTAATAATGCCCGAGCCTTGCCAAAAAAGCTCATACCAACCAAGGGGAGATTTACAGGGAACTGTAAACGGTCGTACAGCCTACAGCCTACAGGGCAAGAGAAGTAGCGGGGCGGGCAGTTCATTCCGACAGTACCCTCGAGCCCTAATTTGGCGGGACCTTGTGATTGTTGTTAGGCTTGAAACTATACGTCAGTTCTCGTCCCGTGCCAAGATTCTTTATGCCCGTTGCTGCAAGTAGTGTGCACATTTCCTGTATGGGTTTAAGATCTCTGATAGGAGAATGGTGTGCTCAAACGCCACGGGACAAGGGGCCTTGAAAGACATTCATGCATGATTTTGAAATTGGCTTACTGTGTACACTAAGGGGAACTTGATGACTAACACATCATGGCTTTGTTGGCTGTCTGTACTTTTACATTCAAGGAAGGAGTGAAAACAGCAGCTGCTGTTTCTGTACCCACAATTGTAAAGCACTAACTTGTAGCCTCCTTGCCGTAAATTTAACATACTCGCTTAAGGGACTACAAGTGGAAAATGGATTACCTAGCTGAGTCCGTTTAACATCGCTTTTGCGCGCATCGCCTTCGTCCGCACCGTAGCCTGTGGCCTCTCATGCCGCCCACTGTCTTGTTAGCGCTCATACCTACCCAGTTACATTTCTTTTCCTTAGCGCAAACCCACAATTTGGTTCATAGATCTACGGCATCATCTCTCCGTAGCCATTGGCTAAGGTTGTCTAATCCCTTGTTAGCTTAGCCGTAGCCGTAGCTGTTCCACTCTCTTGGTATACTATAACACAGATCTGCCAATAAGGAGCCTCGAAAGTATGATTTGTGAGAAAAATCCAACATGCAGACGGACAAACGATTGGACAGCATCGCAGCGTTCGACAAGCCACTACATCGGAGTAGGCTTGAAAGAGACAGTGATCGTACAGAAGAAGCTGAAACACGGGAAACAAAAGACGAATTAAGGTTCGAGACTTGTTCAGATATTATTGCTTCTTGCTCCTGTTGTTGCCCATATCATTCTTGAATCGCAAACCCTAGCGCAGACATGGAATAAATTACAATGGTGAGTCAGTTTTAGCGAGTGCGAAATAAGTGGGAGCCGTGGGGTCCAAGTAGGCCACTCCTTGTTGAATTTTTCAGACTCAACAACAGGGCCAAAATTCCCCTATGATGGAGGGCGGATTCTACTTAGACCCACGTGGGGAAGGCCCGCTTAACGCGGGTAAAGAAACATCTGTGCGACTGGTAATTAGAGATACCAAGAACAATACCGTAAATTTTCACTACCAGGTATCGATGGGACGATCGCACCAAAAACACCGGTACAAGCATTGGCACTCCATGCAACCCTCAAACCGACCCCCTTTACCACTCTCAACACCCAAACTTGATTCAAATAGGACTTCGTGAAGGTTCGCCTTCAAACCCCCAGAATTCGTCCGTTGATGTCAGAAGGAAACAAAAAATCGCATTTTAGGCAAGTATTCTATGGGTCCGTAAAACGACCGCCAAAAGGAGCATGGATGGATCGCAGGTTCGATGGCGGCCATCCCCGGGTATGCAAGCCACCAACTGCGCTAGATGCAATACAGCAAAGCGCTCCAGCATCCTGGGAAGAAAGCCTCACCAAGTTTCGGACCAAGTGTGTGCGCCGCCCGCTCAGATACCTGCCAGTGTAGGACAAGAGTGCGAACCATAACATCGCTCGGTGGGTTTTCATTTGGAATTCCCGATACATAGCAAGAGCGGCAATGCGGGAAGGAACCAGGGCCTAGTCGCAGAGTGCATCGTGCACCATCATGGAAACCGTTCGCGGATGCCGCAACAGGAAGCAGTACCAGAATGGTTGCCGTAAGAAATCAAAGTCGGCGAAATATCAACGTTTTCGTTGCATTATCATGGTGGTTGCCTATTTCGGACCCTCTTCCCCTTCAAACTAAACCACAGGTACAGATGGAGATATATGATTCTGCATGCAACCCGCAAGCCAACGCTGCTGTTGAGAGTGATCCAATAAAGGGGTCGGTTTGGCGGTCGCTCCCGTCTGAAGCCATACGCTTGTACAAGATGGGCAGTGATTCATCTTTTCACCATCCCATGACATCTTTTGACGTTGCCAACGTACACACGTACTTTGAACTAGCAGTCCCCGAGTGGAGAAGTCGGTACATTGTATCTCTCAATCTGCCCCACAGTTTAGTATGGATTCCCCCAGTGTGGTTTTGAGATAATTACAGTTGAGATACGCTAACGCTGCTCAAGAAGGTCTGACCTCACCCCACAAGGAGCGGCGTACATTAGGCCAAAAGGAGCTAGTTTTATACCTGTCAGCGGACATTTATCAAGGGGCCCCTGAGCCGCTGATAATGTTAGGGGTGGAGACAGGAAACTGGTAAGCGTTTCACGTTGGGGTTCGCATTGAGTGCCTGTTTCGAGTGCTTGGATCAAGTCTTTAGCAGGATGGGAATCGGGCTTTTGTTCCTCCCTGGAGAGAGATCTCTCTGCTTGTAGCGCGTTGGGGGCCAGGACCCAAGTAGGTAGTTGTTTTTGTCGACATGCTACAACCCTGGAAACCAAGTTGTATATGCTTTGGACCCATTTTACCGCTGGTATTGCCAATGTACCATTTTGATGGTCAGTTGATGCGTTCCGAAAAAGAATTCTTGATATTCCCTTCGGCAATTGGTAGCCCATGAAGTCGGCCTCTCGGTGGACAATAAACGCCGGAATATAAGCGACCTCCCCTAACCACCTAAATTACTAGTAAAATCGACCATCTTTGGATCAATAATAGGCGTAAAAAATTGTTAATAATAAAAATAAAGCTGTAGATTCATATTCTACGGCTAAAATATTAAGATTTTGCCGTGGTGAGGCTCAATAAGGCGTTGTATAGCCCTCTTTTGGCGCGCACGCTTATAATCCGGAGTAAACTGTCCACCGAGAGGTCGGCGACCTCACCCACGCTAACTTCTGCTGTGGCCCTGTGGGCTTGTGGCCCGCTGTTAAAATACTAGACAATCTTGAAGTGGGGTCTCGTCCTTACGCCATTTACTATCCCTTTAACCACAAAAAACAAGAGTGGGGGTCGGTACTGACAAAATTGACCTGAAGTCTGGGTCTCCTGCATAGCCTTCAAATACAGAACATTGTTGCTTTCAAGTTAGCAATCCAAAGCATCATGAATCGGAATTGAGATCATACCATCTCCAAGGTTTCTAGCCTTGCCTCCCCAAATGCAGTCAGATTCCAGTAATAGATACAGCACTAGAGCACGGTGACAGCATGAGCGTGTAGAAAAACCGGGAGACAGTATTAAGCTTAAATTTAGCGAGTGCCTTGGCATCAATGACGTCACGTGTCGAACAATACCGCCGAAGTACATCCTTCGCACTCGTTTGAGCCACATCTTTTTTTAACTACACGCATCAATTACAATACATCATGATTCTCCGATCCACAACTCCACGTATGTACGCGGCGCGTGTAGTCTCACTGCGCCTCCCCGGATGTCCTGCTGCTGGTGCTACTCGAAGAGGCTTTCTCACGGGACCTACTGCGTCGCCCAACCAGAATCGCGTCTTCGATAATATACGCCAGCCTAATGACTTGCATACGCTCACCCTTTTGTCGGCGACGAGCAATCGCCCTCTTATCACGCTGTGGAGCGCTAGCTGGTGCTCGACTTGTCAGGTCGTGAAGCCTTTAATCAAGGGATTGATTGAGGATGAGCGTGTCGGCGAGGCGGAAGGAGGCCTGGCGTTTGCAGAGGTGGAATTGGATAGTACGTTAATTGGGGATTTGGGAGTGAAGTATATGGTATGTATTTTTTTGTATTTTTTATAATTTTTTGAGAAGGAAGGGGTCGTGCTGACTTTGTGTTTGTTTGGCAGATTGCTTCTATACCCACGTTATTGGCGTTTAGCAGGCAGGAAGCGCAAATGGATACGAAACTGGTTAGGCCGGATTTGATGAAGAATGAGGAATATCTGAGGAATTGGCTATTGAATGAGGCTAGACGCGGTGGCAGAGCGGGTGGTGGAGGCGGTGGTTTACTCGGAGGCTTGTTCGGACGGTCATAGCAATGTGACAAGGTCTGCTGGCAAGGCATAATGCATTATATGCTTGACATGTACAATAAAATGTAGCATATTAAAAAATCTCGAGTATTATACAACCAGAATCAAGTATATTAGCTAAACAAAGGAGAATCCAATCCACTGTCTCACCACTTATCAAGAAAACGAAGGTTATCCTGCCTCTCCCTCCTAGCTTTATCCAACTCAAAATCGATTTTTACAATCTGGTAGTCCGGGAGACTATTTTCATCAAGCTCGTCAGTTATCTCCATCTCCCTACGCAATCCCCTATCGCCGTTGGGCCGCGGTTGATTAAGCTGTGCCGGGGTGAGATTATTCCCCAAATCATAGGTGTAATCCTCATATTCGATTTCAGCCAAGGGAGCATCATCCACTTCATATTGGCCTTGACTTCCGTGAAGTCTTTCATCAAGCCCCTTAATGCCCGTCTTCCATTCGTTCGCGGTATTCATGAAGCGTCGGTTAGCAGGCACGGCGTCCGGAGACGTGTCCAAGATGTGATTGCTCCCTTTAAGAAAGTCGAAAATATCCTTCCAGCTCAAGTCACCCAGCATTGCCTCGTCGATAATAGCGTAGCACTCCTCAAGATCATGCAGCCCAAGGGAGTTTCTGCCTGGGTTGGGTCGCAACCCGAGAGCATATATCCAAGCATTTATGATCGTTCGAGCAGCACTTTCTGAAGAGGTTGAGTGCTTCGCTACCGGAAGAACGGTCATCTTTTCATCAAATTTAATAAATCCTTCAAGGTTCCGATGGGTCGACCAGCCTAGTCGGTCGGCAAGTTTTTTAACTGTTTCCAACGCAGTTCTGCTAGTAGCTTTGGTCAAATCGCTTTGGACAGCAGAACTGTTAGCAACATAAGATTTGAAAAGCATCTCTTTTCCACGATGCTCCTCTTGTAATATTACAAGGTAGTTCTGTACCTCGTTTTGGGAATCTTGCTGCTTCATTGGCAACAGCCAGCATCTCCTGGGCCTGGTAACCAGTCTTCCACTTGGAAATTGTGAGGTTCTCTTTTCGGGACGAGCTGATATAAATGAGGCAAGCGCAAATCCTCCCGAGAAAACTCTGAGTTCATTTTCACCGGGTCGCGGAATAAAGGGCGTCCCCTCAGAACGTGTTAAGAAGTCATTTTTCTGGAACAGATCGATTGCTTCAACCACTGATGCAATCCCGAGCAGTATATTTTGGTCGCTAACCGTATCTCCAGCAAGATAAAAATTGTGTCGATTGATTCTTCCGTTACCGGGGAATTCCACTCTTCCTTCCAAAATTTCTGGGAGGGTTGGATCGGAAGCTCGTAAACTTTCATAGATCGCGTCAGACATGCCCATTTCCTCACTATAATTAACCCAGTCGCGCATAGCTACTATCCTGTTCGTCTGCTCAAATTGCCTCGATTCGGGCACTTCTCCACCTGGTTGAACATATTCGTAGCACCGTAGAAATGCGGTAATCAATGACCAATCCGCTTGACCGATCTGCGCTAGACGTACGACGTGATAAAGATCGTCGAGAAACTTAGCCGGTTTGTCACTGCCTTTCTCCCAGTCTGATTTTGGCCGTTTAAATTTCGGGTTAAGGTTCAAACCAAGAGCAAGAGCCCATCCATTAAGGATTGTGTGAAAGCCACAGCTCCATAGCCCGTTTTGTTCCGCGCATGCAATGTAGTGGGAAGACTGAGGCAGGGTGGAGTTTTGGTCTACTAGCCACGCCTCTTTCATAATTTTTATTGCACCACGGTGCATGCGTTTTCGATAATCGTGATCCCAGGTTCGCATAGAATCAAGAATGGAGACGGTCGGCTTTCCATCCTTGTATTGTATGATATGAAGGACATGATGCCACTTATCAGTCCATGCATAGAACAATGGCTGTCCGTTACGACGGGCAAACCCATGTAAAAATTCGCCGCTAGCTCTAAGCTTTTGTACGTCGTCGGATACGATAAAATTGAATCGTCCATCTGTAACGGAACGGGTATTGATTGGCATGATAACACAAAGTATCGCATTTGAAACTTCGAGGTCATGGAGATACTCGTACTTGTTCGCTATGTGTTCCTCTTTTTCGAGTTTTTTGAGATCAACTTTTATGTCTTCCTGAGAGAGCTTCGCATTCAATTTTTCGCGCAACTCTTCGCACGGAGATGGCGTCTCCAACTCCGGGGGTACTTCTTTCTCAGTGAATCGATCCTTTGCCTGGGAGTCTTTCTTAAGTCGTCCTGGCCAAGCTTTCATGTCCTCGCCTGTCCACCAGTCGGTAATGAAATCTCCCGGGTATATCTGACGGTATTCCCTGGGAAATCCAACGCTTCGAATGCTCCAACGACTAACTCGGCTTTCTCGCCCTGCTTTCTCTATTAAACCAAGCAGGTTCTTATCAACGTCCTCGGAACTTATTGTGTTCGTTATCCTGTCACCCTGGGCAATCTTAGATTCAGAATCAATTATCATCCCTTTGCAGTGTAGGAATGCCCATATGAGTGTCCAGTCGGCGAGGCCATGTAAAGCGATTGCGAGGAGTTTTCTAAAGTCTTGGTAGAATGAAATGTGAAGTCCATGCGCTGGAAATGATGGGTTTAGGTCTAGACCCAATGCGAAGGCCCAAGCATGTAGAATGGTGAAGCATTCGGCTTTCCATTTTTCGTCGGTAGGGAAAGGCGTGATCCAAGTGATTGGCCCTCTTCGAAGTTCTTCCAATTCTTTTTTGTTTGGCGAGTATCTTGAATGCTTCAAAAGAGTATGTAAACGTTCTAGCGTTGTTTGTCGCGCATTTGAGCCGCTGAACCAAGGTGCAGTGTCGAGAACAGTGAGACTGATGGCGTCTCTCGTACGTTGAACGACTACTAAGAATGTATGATCCTCGTTTGTCCTCCAAGGCAAGACCAAAGGTCTACTCGGGTAGAGCATTTGGAATTTCGTGGTTAGATTGCCATCTCTTGATGCTTGGTCTACGGTTTCGAAGTCAATATGCGCGAAGCACTGATTGTATTCCTTGGCATCGGTATGAATTGAGCTAACAGCTTGAGTAACAGACGCGACAGCATTGAAGATGTCTTTATATGCCAGTGGTTCATCTATCGGCTTGGTTTGCAAATCGGTATGGAACCTCAATAATCGGTCCAACTGAAGTATTCTGCCGAAATAGGTGCACGAATCATCAACTTCAGGAATCTGGGTATCAACACTGACTAAAGGTTCGGTTGTTTGTTGTGCTAGTCCAATACTCGTGGATTCTCCTGCTGGTGTGTCTGCAGTATCGGTCTGGATAGTTTCCGGAATTGATCTTGCGCAATTCGAAGCGCTACTTGAATTCACGTTCTCGGCGTCGCTAGCCGCTCGCCACTTGATAGGACCATCATTGGGGTTAGTGGCATCAAGCCCCCTGCTTTCTTTGCTATATGTTATGTTGATATTGCCCTTTGCTTTCCCGAAAAGAGCGTCACCTGTATTCCAGAAGAAAATCGGCTGAGACTGGGTCTCGATGGCGGTGTAAGGTGTCAAGGGGCCAATGGTCACTGCACCCTCAGCATTTGTACAAGTCCATTCGTCGTCGTTTACCGTGATACTATTCCCGGGCTCTAGCCGAATAAAGAATCCTTTATTTACCGTTTGGCTATGCGTGGCACGAAAGAAGCGGAATGTAGTTTTTGCTCCGGCTTCGCTTCCAGTTCTACAGCATGTCAGTAAGCGAAGTCGGGAGTGCTCTGGGGGCAATCGCAAGACTCAGTCGGTCATTAACTTACGCGCTAATATCAGCGGTTTCAGTAGCGACAAAAGGTCCTGTTCCGGGATAAACGATGACAGCACCTTGCTTTTCCTGTGCTTCGGCCCAAGCTCGAACAAACTGATGGAACGCATACGCGCCCAGATCGAATGGGTTGCCTGTAGCGTTTTGGATTTCACGGTATAGCCTCTCATACTCCGGACTTTTCGGACACTGTTTGAAACGTGGGTTGGGCTTTCCATCAGTGGCACTGCGCACCGGCGAGCCCAATGAGGGTTTATACTTCAGAGATGCGTTCTCTCTGCGATTCCGCAGGTTGCCATACTCCTCTCCAAATAATTCTGGAGCGAAGCCTAGGGCGGCTGCTTCATTGAAGGGGTATGGAGGTTTGCTTCTGGATTCCTCAGGAGGTATTACCCAACTGACATCGTGTTTTGGGCTACTGTTGTTGGCTGTTTTTGCCGCCTTCTTTGGACGGTTGTCATTGCGGTCGTTGGCGGCGCGCTTTTTAGCCTTCCTTTTGGGTGGCATTTTGAAACTCAATGGAATGTGAATCAAGTTTACGTGCATAAAAAGCACGCATGACATGCGCGCAATTAATGATGCGCAATGTATCATGTTTGCTTTGTTCAAGGACGGACAATGAACAACACCGGAAATGGTAAGCAACGCTGTACAGGTTGGATCAAGCAATGACAAACAAAGACTCATTGCTTCAAATTCTTAATAATACAATAGTCATCTATAAAATTCTGCCACTAAGAACGAAGCCTTGTTATCACCGAGTTAGATGGTGAACAAAGGGCTCTGCGCAGTAGTTATACAACTCTCCAGAGTAGTGAGTAACCCCTACCCACCCGATTTTGCTTTGGCTGACTCATGTGCAAATCATTGCACATTGAATGATTTGTACTTTGAGCATCCTCAATATACAGGACCACGAGACGCGGTCCTCATCCCCCACAGGACTGCCTGTTGACTCCTTCCATGCGTTGATGTAACATCCGATTCGGGAAGCACTCCTTCTATACCCTTCAATCCTTTGCACACTCTCAAGTATGCAGGCGACTTTGCTCCCCTTTTTCTGTGTTGAAGGTGGGTCTTGTGATTGAGAAGCGAGTGTCTGTTTTGGTGACTTCAAATTATGCTGTATGCGCAATGGTATGTCGCTCATCCATATGTTCTTCGAGGAAACATTTGCCCATCCACCGTAGTATACTCTATCGAGTTATTCACGAAGTAGTTCTGGCTAGGTACACGGCTGCCAGTCTCGTTGCCGTATCCATTGTTGCTCTCCAAGCGCATGGTCGAGATGATGTTTGCAGCGTCTACGTTGGATGTAGAGTAGTCATCAGATGGGCTGGGTAGGTAAGGCGGTTCTGTAGAGTATGACCATGTGGTGTTCAAGGGCTGGCTGAAGGGCATGTATTGAGGAAGGTCGTCGTATTTGCCATCGGCATTCGAGGCCGTAGGAGAGTTGTAGAAAGGGGAACCATAGACTTTGGGGGGTGTTCCCATACTTGAGACGATCGAGTTGGGACTTGGTGAGTCATTGCTAACCGTAGCTGATCGTGGAACGGGTATAGAAAGTGGTGGAGCCGAAGGCAAGTAAGAGTGGGTACTGGTCGGCGAGCTGGTACGGGAGGGGCCATTGTACATCATTCTTCGATCGAGCATTGCAGAGAGCGCAGGCACTGCTGAAAGACCGTCGTATGTCTGTCCATTCACACTGCCCATGGACATGGCAATATCGGAGTCGGAGAGGCCTTGTTCGTGTAATAGTAACCGAAGTTTTCGATTCTCTTCCAAAACTCTTCGCGCGGCATTTTGGATTTCGGCGGATGCTTCAATGCCCGCCTGTTCGCAGTTGCGTAGTCTGACTTCCAGTTCGTTGATGTACTCCTTTCTCCTTGCTCGAGACCTCCCTGTACGACTATCAATATTGTTTGGTCGCTGAAGAGGGGTTGAGGAGATGTACTTACGTTGGTTGTCCCGAATACGAGCCAGGTTTTGTGCCCTCTATAACCAACAGTTAGTCAAACCTGGGCAATGAAAATGGAAGTTCTTACGCTTGCCTTTAGATCACTCATGATGAAACGTTGATAAAGTTGTTATAGATAGCCGTTGGTATAAATGGGGATATGACTTCGGTGGTAGAGGATGTTGATATAGAGCGTTCCAATAATGCGGTCGCCCATGGTGGATATCTATAAACCAGTTGATCTCAACAGCATGTAGACTAGCCGGTAACGCCACCACGCATTTGTTTAGTTGCAAGGAACTTGGGGAGGCGTAAGTCCGCCTTACTCGTACCCCCCTGATGCTGTCTGAGCGCTCCCCGTCCCATGCCGTCCCAGCATGGCATGCATGAGGGGAGATGGGCTCGTGCATCTTCGACATCAAGATGTCGGTAGACAGTTTTGAGGCCCGGTTCTTTTTTTTCTGACTAATATGTTTCGATGTTCTATATTTTAGCGTCAAAAAGTTAAGCGCGGTCACGTGTGATCTAATTGGGGGCTGAAGAAATGAAACAGGCCGCTCGGAAATTTGCTGGCTAAACCAACACCAAGGCAAGCAATGCAGCTCCGCCGCCAAACACTGCCACAATTTTCGTAGGGCTGGCTGCTGCTGTCCACCCCTTAGACTCCAACAAGCCACTCTACCAGGACGAGCAGATGTCATCGACCCGCACAGATTCACGCCCTCATTCCTTTCCATAGCAACAAACATGCCTTTCTTCAAGCGCTCCTCGCGGGAGCCTGGCTTCGACCCGACCTTTCGATTTGCGACCTCATGGATTTTACCGCCGGCTGTCCTGTTTTTCATTCGAGCCGCGCTCTCACTCTATGCTTTCACGACCCTATTTTTCATTCTGGCCTGGCGGAGCGTGACAGGCGGCGATGGAGGCAAGACAGAAGCTAGGCACTCCTTCTCCTACTTCACTGTCTTGACATACTGGGGACTGGCTTTCTACTACGCGTTCGCTGCAGCGCACACCTTGAGTTACTGGCGAACCGGGACCCCTCTCCTTGCGCGATGGCCGCGCGCTCTGAAAGAAGCGCATAGTGTATACTATTCCACTATTGTTATCTATCCTTTCATCGTCACTGGTAGGCATTCCCGTCCTCTCGTACTTCTTTGAGCTGCGCTAAACCTTGCAATAGCCGTTTTCTGGGCGCTTCTTGCACCCGAGGATGGATTCCCATCTATTTTCGAGACCTGGACGAATACGTCGCAACATGCGATGAATGCTGCATATGCGCTCTTCGAAATCATCTTCCCGCGAACCGAGCCTCTACCCTTCTGGCACCTCATTCCGGTCGTCATATTGTTGGCAATGTATCTTGGTCTTGCATATGTGACATACTACACTCAAGGGTTCTACGTCTACAGCTTCCTCGATCTACAAAAAAATTCGA
The DNA here is from genome assembly GCA_003073855.1 of Periconia macrospinosa. Taxonomy (NCBI): domain Eukaryota; kingdom Fungi; phylum Ascomycota; class Dothideomycetes; order Pleosporales; family Periconiaceae; genus Periconia; species Periconia macrospinosa. Next base: position 4,117 of record KZ805329.1, on the reverse strand, counting down.
GGGGAATCGTTGCGGCGTATATCGTTGGAATTTTAGTTGCCGCTATTATCGTATTCCTCATTGTCAAATACGTCATCATGCTACGTGTCTGGGTCACGGAAAAGAAGATGGGAAAGATGGGGAAACGTTCAGCCCGAGATGTCAAGAGAAGGCATGTGGATGAAGAAGGCGGGACGCACTATCCATTGCACAGCGTGAATTTCAAGTAGTGCTTTCATGCTCTACGGCGGTGTGTTATTGTAAATAATGCGTGGTTGACTTGGTTTTTTTCTTATTCCCTTCACTGCATTTGGATACCCCAGCATACCCATAATAGTATTTAATTCGTTCTACTGCTCCCAGTATTTGCTTCGGTCTAACATAAGAATGCGAATCCGATGTGCTTTCGTACTGGATTATTGAAAATACTGAATCCTATTACTCATGCTTTACCGATGTGCAAAAGTGTACCTTGGTTGAACACGAACGCGAGATGCTTTGACTGCAAGATTCTTTTCATTTCCCTGCGTGTCTAACATCACCAGAAAAACCCAATCATATCTCCCGTCACCTTATGACTTTAACCATGCTATATCAGTGCTTTATGTATCCTACGTGATAAGAAGATAGCCATTTTCATTACATACCAATTGCATCTGTATTCGCTAGCCACGATGTATCAGAACAGTCTACGCGTAGCAGCTACCAGCATCTGAAAGAATGACATGCTGACGTTAGGAACATACCGTTGAGACTAGATTTCCCTGTCCTCAAGTCCAAGTCCGAAGGCAAACAACAACGTCATCCAATCCACGATCGCAATTTATCGCATATGTTCATGCTACCCACAAACGTGAAACTCGAATGTGTACTTTCTCACAAACGTCGCTTGGCAAATAACCCAACAGCACGGCTGCTGGCGCGGCTGTGTCCGCGAAACCAAATCTACAATCCCAGTCTCTCACAACACTCTCCCTATCCACAACCAAGAAAACCAACCCCAGTATTTTGACCAGGTTACCAAAACCCAAGTACCTCTTGTGTAGAACATGGAACTGGCATCAAATCAGAATTGGATGGGCTTAAGGCCTCATCATGCAGTCAAGATACCCTGCGCTTTCCACATCGGTAGGGGATCTTCAAGTTGAGCCACAAGTTGAGGTGGGCACTGGATCCTGCTGAAGCCTACTCTTGCCCATTGCGGACGGCATCCCAGCAATTCTTGTACGTTCTAGGCACGTAGTTTTAAGGAGTTTAACAGGGTCTAGCGAACGCCCAGGAGCTTTCCGTTAAACTCCCCGTCGGGTGTCTGTTGTCTAAATTGCTTCACCGCTGAATCCGGGTTTTACATTACCCACTTGCGACTACAGCGAAAGAAGTGTTTTCACCTCAGGACCAATTGTTGAGCCTGAACGATAAGAACTGACACTCTACCAACGAGATGCGAAACTGGCAAAGGAAAAAGCAACGATATCGTGATGAGACATTTTTTTGCTTCTTTGTGTGCATGGTCAGCTATCAAGTGTGACGTTTTGCAGTCGCTTACTTGAATGTGACCCATATACTAGCAAAAGACGTTACGCAAACTTGAAATGTTCCTATAGGCAAATAGCTGGACGGCCTGAAAATCCCTGGTTAAGTCCGGTAACCGGTTCAGAGGAATGGATTCCCGCGGCTAGGTTCCTCTACTAAATCTCCGATACAAGCTAGATCGAAGATTGGCATGTGACCTTGGCGGTGCCCCTACATCTGAGGGTTCTACATGACGGCGTACGCCAATCTCAATTGGAGACTTCCCGGGATGCGATTCATTTTCACCAACGAGCTAATTGATCGTCGCCGTATTTGTTAAAAAAGTAGGACTGTCCTAACTAGGACATGGTTGTAGGAGCAATAGGCGTTTAATACCGTGGTCCACAAACCCGCTGCTATGTCATCGACAGTGACAGCTGCGGGGGCCAGGATTGTGGGTTTGTAGACCCATCGGAAGCATCTATCCAGAGTTACAGGCATTTGGAATGAGGATTTACGGGAACGAATACTCTCATACTCGTCCTTGCCACAGATTTGCTTCCGAGTTCAACTTTTGATTATCTGACAGTATGTAGTCGATCGGGCTAACTCTTCTAATGATAATCATACGATACTTATCACTACAACCCATGTAGGTACTCACTCGTGCATTAGCTCAGCCTCAGGTAGGTACCGTAAGGTAGTCGTTGTACTTTTTGTAGTCTCTTATCGATAGAACCAGGTATTAGCCGAGGCAGTGCTGCTTTCTTCAGGCTACATGTATCCATCTCTAACACCTTGAGGTGTCAACACTGTCTCAAACAACCAAACACCCTTGAACCTCTGTAAAATGATAGAAACCATCCACGTTGTACGACACGCAGTAAGTGAAATTCGCCTTGCCTACGGCTGAGATAATTAGCTCTAAGCTTTGACCACCGTTTCCAACAACCCCCATGTGTGGCTACGCCCAGACTACTACGTGGACATAGTCATCAATTATTCCACGACTACCCAGACTGATCCGCAGAGCAGTTCCGGTCGAACTGGGTTGTGAATCCTCGAACCGGCGTGTACTCAATCACCATACCAACACCTACTGGACTGGCTCATGACCCGCCTTTGACAGCAAAAGGCGTCGAGCAAGCCAAGGAGCTTGCTTTGCACCTATGTAGCCTTGACCCACCAATAGACAGAGTGTACTCGAGCCCGTTCTATCGATGTCTTCAGACCTTGAAACCTACCACGGACCGGCTTCACGAGCAAGGTAAACTCCATGCCAAGATACGAATAGACCGGGGAATTGGGTATGTATTGCGAAGTGCTGTGCGCTTGTACTGTTTTGCTCCTGCTCGGATTCGGAGAAATAGAGAGCGATTTAGCCAAGAGCGATATGGCTAACTTCGGGGGCAGCGAATTCTTTGGCAGGGCGCACTTTACGCATCCGGACCCACCGACCGTTGCTGTCCTCACGTCCCACTTCGACCATCTCGATGTCGGATACGGAAACGACACCATTCCCGTTCCGCGATTGCAAGGTGAATCTATCGTCGAGCTGCACGAACGCGTCAACAAGGCAATCACTCGAATTGTAGGCGAGCTCGACGTTGACCCCCAAACCCCCAAGACACTCCTCATCTGCACCCATGCTGCCACCATGATTGCTTTGGGCCGCGTACTTACGGGAAACATGCCGCAGGATCCCGATGAAGACGATTTCCAGTGCTACACTGCCTCGTTATCTACGTTTGTTAGGAAGAGTTCGAAGGGCGTTGTAGGCAACTGGGGCTGTGTGCTTAACTCCGGGACGGGATTTCTCTCAGGCGGTGCAGAGAGAGGCTGGTAAGTAGGCGCCCGATGATCGTTTCTTCTATTCAGGCTTTTCTTTAGCGAATCCTTGACGCACTCGGTATGCGAGGTCGGCTGGGTGGCTGCAAAGGCAAGGTTCTTACGGACAGCGAATTCGGACTGGCTGACTTCTACTATAGGAAGTTCAACGGCGAAGAGAGTTTCGTTGCCTTCCCCGACACACCTTCCGAAAACAAGGACCCGTCGAAATTGTAGCGTTAAATCAGGCCTCCGTTACCCAGTTGAACCCCTTTTTATCACATGTAGGACTTTGTCCAAAGGTATCATTGCATGTGTCTTTGAGCACATGTCAGATAGAGACTTCGATTTAGCGGGACGTGATTCTATTTCATGAAGCCTAACTCTGCCTCGCCTCACACGGCTCCATACCCAAATCCCAACCCCCCTACATACCAAATAAAATAAAACAATAACAATCCCTGAACCAAACTAAAAAACCCGCAAGCATCCTACCTCCACGCTTATAGTGCACGCTTTCACAATCTAGCCTAAAATTCTATGAGAATCGTCGCTATAGTAATCGAATCACTACTGGCATCGACACAAGTAACTGTTTGCTCACGTGATGGATCGTAGATAGGTAAAAGAGGCTACATATATGTAGTGATAACTCACCTTCGTCCCATTGTTTCCTAGGACACAATATCCTATAGTACTATTTGACCTCAAATCTACAAGACAAACACAAACCAATATAGAACAAAACAACCTCCTTCACCGTTACGTTTGCCCAACTCAAAAAGAGGGGGGGGGGGGG